>JAMLFY010000016.1:2028128-2318128 GCA_030441495.1 Dalbergia oliveri
TTTTATTAGAATTAAATTAATATCAAATTAAAAATATTAGTAAAATAAATGTTATTTACTCTAAAAAAATTTTTATAGTTGCCATGCATATAAATTAAATTATTTTGAGATGTGAGATTATTATTATTATTATTATTTTGAGAAAAATGTGTTATGCATCTATATGAGTGGTGAGGAGAAGCGAGCGATGGCAACATTCCAACCAGTGAAGAGACATTAGCAGTGTACCTCTCTCTGCTCTCACACCCAGCGCAGAGAATGCTCTCCGACTTTCATTGACACTTAATTCTTATTAATCATATATACTATAATAATACTAAGATCAACTTGATTATAGTATGGAATGGAATAGCTAAAAACTCTTTTGATTATGGGATCGAATGGAATAGCAGCACTCTTATATATGTCTCAGTTTTTTTTTTTTTTAAATCATCTAGACCTTAAGTGATAACATATAAACCACATTACATATTATCGGTATGAGTGTATCTTAAATCCAGAGACAAAAACTAGATAGAAGAACTAGTGACAAAAATAAAAGAAACGTTAATTATATATATGAAGTGGAATTATAACTGTCTCATATGTTTAGAGCAAGGGAAGAAGATCCTCTCAAGTGAAAAAATTGTATGAGAAGATAATGTGCATATCTTCATCAATAATTAACTCATCTTAAAAAGGTAAAATAAAAAAAAAATGAGAGAGAGAAATTGTTATCTATATAATTATTGGAAATAACTTTTTAAAGGATCATGTCTCGTAGACATTAATCAAGAACATTGATTAAGGGTGAATTATAACTCTTATCTCAACCAACATGATGAGACGCCTCCATATGTCTATTGTTCCCTTTGTTTTAATATATTTGTCAAAAATCAAATAATACATATATTAAGGCTAAAAAAATATATATCTTGACAAATATATAAAAGTATATGAGTTGACAAAATTATCTATATATAAAAAAATAAATTTTTATTAATACAGTATTTATTCTCTTTTTTAAAGTTAAGTATAGTTATTATTATTCTCCTCATCATTATTAAGGGTATAAATAGAAAAAAATTAATACTAATTAAATATTATGAATGAACAGATATTTTAAAAACTTTAAAAATAAAAAATGACAAATATGTTGTAATGGATTAGTAAAAATTATATCCAAAAATTCTACAAATAAAGAAGAAGGTCGTGTGCACACATCTTCACCTAAAATATGAGTGTTATTAGGTGCTATTTAGCTGGCCTCTCCCTATAATATGCACGCACACGCACATAAACCAAGAAAAGTATACCATTCCCACGGAAATTTTATATATGAATAATAACGAATTTTACAAAAATTAATTAATCTGCGGACTTAAGTTGAACAGTATCATTTAATTAAATTTTTGAGTGGTGTAAATCTGTATCAGAAGTCTGAAAATATTATATTAGTATTGATAACTGAAATAGTTATTGCAGTTAATTCTTTGTAAAGTTGATTTAAATCGACATTTTTTATATTTTTATGAGAAATTTGATCTTTAAAGGAAAGTTGATTTAAATTCTTGAATTAAAAAAATTTATGACATATATGTAACATATTGAAATTCGCCACATGTATGTAATAACATATTGTTCTATTTTATTCATGTGAAAAAAAACCTTTATGTGATGATTTTATTTTCAAATCTATCTTTTAATGCAACAAATGTATTTGTAAAGATAATAAATGTGTTCAATTTTTAAAAGTTAAGAGATGGATTAAAAATATTTATTATTGGAAATAAATTTAAAACATATATTACTTAAATGACGAATTTGAGAATAGAAAATAAATTAGAGAATGAATTAATTAATTTTTCCTGTTAATTTATTTATCAATTTATAATGAAGGACTCAGAAGCAACGCGCCTGGATGAGAGTAAGTCCATTGCACTCGCCAGCCACTAGTATACTCATCTGATGTTAAACGCCACCACACTTCTCTTTCTATGGCAGGAGCATGGCTATTCTAATATTCAGAAATGTGTATTTAATTGACATTTATTTTATTATTTTTAGTGTGATGGATAAGTGAGAAAATTGATTCCTATAATCCAATAATGATAGAGTGAGTCAATTAAATATATATTTTTTAGTATTGGAATAATATTTTTAATAGCGAAGTTGACTTGGTTGAAGACTTTTATTCACATGTTATTAAAAACAAATTTCACCCTTGTTTACTTGTTTTGCCCCTTAATGAAAACAAAAACCCTGAAAAGATCCAATCCTCTAAAATTTTTTAAGGTCGAGCTAAATTAATCATATTATAGAATTCAGTGTAGCATTGAGCTTCACCTAAAAAGTATGAATATGATTACCTCAAGAACCAACATTTATCACACTTCCCCATTAAGACCATGGTCTATGATATGGTGTATTACTATTACCAAATCATTACTCAATAAATAAACAAGAAACGAACCCAAGATAAGATATTGCCCCTTATCAGCAGTTCTATTGAAAATTATTTGAGTTGCAATTAAGTTGATTAGTACTAGCAACCACTAGTTGCTTAGAATCATATATTAATTAATCATTGACACAATCAAAGTCAATTAAGAAGTAATAAACCAACTAATGGCTAATTGATTTGTTACCTTCTTGTTGTCTATGTTGTCGTTGAAATTGATTCCATACCTTTCCATTGATTCCTGTACACCTTCCATTGCTTATTTTTGGATTTCACTTTTTTTAGGGGTAAATGGTTATTTTAGATTCATACAATTATACCAGTTCATCAGTATTAATCTCGCATGTAGTGTGGTCAACGTACACTTAACAATCTCACTTCAGTATTACTAGGGATTCAATCAAAACCCTGCTTTAATACAATATTATTTATTTTAAGCTTCTCATAACTATATCAAGTAATCACTTGTCCATGAATAATTAGTCTATTTTAAATATATATTAAAATTAAAAAAATGATTGATGAAATATCAATTGTTAGAGAAAATTATAAATAATTTACTGAATTATTCTTTTTAATAGTTCAACTTTCTCTCCCCTACTATTCTATATCTATCTCCTTCTCCACTAGCATTTAATAGGGGTATTATTGAAAATAAATAATTAATACTACTTAAATTTTTGAAATAGATAATTATTCAAATATGAAAGGAGTGCTAATTAATATAAGGGTTTATGAATGCAATCATTACCGATGTTATGCATCGGGATGTTAAGATTATCAACTCGGGTAATACTAACATAATAAAGTCAACAAAAATCTTTCTTCCTTTTTAAAACTTAGAGTAAAGTAGTGGCAAGGGACATGCTAACATTTATATGATGAATTGATAGAATGCATGTTCCGTGAAGCACTTCGTGTTCACTGCAATTTTCATATGTAACCAGAACTGCCATATTAAGCATGAATCAATTTATCTATATATCATTATGAAAACCTAGCATGTTCGCATTTTCCATGACAAATGTGAATATCATAAATTGTTTCATTTTACAATGGTAAATACGCTAAAATGACAGCATAGCAAAATCATTGGATTCTCCGGTTGTGCACTTTTCTAGTGCCATATAAAAGATTGTTACATTTTCTGAAAAAATAATATTGTTGCAATTATTTTTAGAAAAAGCAATTGCAACGGATTAACGCCGCAAAAATACTATTGAAAAATATTTTTATGGAGTTGCCACCAGGGTTTATTAAAAGGATTCAAAACCTTTTGTAAAAATTATTTTAAGGTGGCCTAAACAAAAGCTAAGTAGAGCTATTTATGTAGAGAATGGTAGAGATTAAACCTCACGCACCTTTATACATCAATACCTGGTTACCCAAAAGTTAATTGTGCAAATAGAATAACCTAAGACATATAAAATTTACCCGAAAAGATAAAAAAATATAATATTTACAAATAAATAACAAAAATTAAATTCAAATATTTACAAATGGATAAAATAAAATAACAATAATTAGGACAAAATTATGAAAATTTAAAGTTTGGCTTGGACAGGAATGCCTCCTTATTCTCTGGTACAATGAAACTCAAAGCCACGTAGTTCTTTATAGAAAATGATTCTATGTTGATGAATTTTAATTATAAAGAGAAAAAAAAATGTTTGTTGATTGATTTTTTGTGAAAAGGATTTTGATTGTCAAATTGTTTGAAAATGGAAACCCGCTTGCATGAAGTTCAAGGCAGACAGGCTACTCAATAAACTCTTAAAATGCAACACCTATGAAGTAAGCATCAACTTCTCAATAATTGCTGATTGGTGCAAGTAAAATATTATATTTTCTATTTTTATTTTTTTATGTTTAGAAAGAGCTATTAGAACCTAAGACCTAAGACTAAAAAAAAATAGAATCCTATGACTAAAATACAGCCCAACCAACACTAGCCCCAAAATAAAAAAATGAACTAGCCCAAAGAGCTCTAGCCCAATAGCAACCAAGACCCCAAAATCAATCTAGAATAAAAAAGCAAAACAGCAACCCAATATCCAAACCAACAAAACCAAACAAAAAAAAAAACAAAAACCACTAACTCTAACCCAAAAACATGACTCAAAAAAAGGACACTCAAAAATAAAAACATCCTAACGAAAGAACACAAGCCCTAACTTTATACCTAAATCTTTGTTGCCCACAAGCTGAAGGGGATCAAGACAAAGAGTGGAAGCGGCGAGATGGAAGGGTGGAGAAGGTGCTGGCGATGAGTGCTCAGACGCGACGGTTGTCTCAGATCGATGGCGCGAAGGCGCGGGGCGCGGCGGACTTCGCGGCAAAGGCTCGTGGCTTCGCGGTTGCTGTTCGGTTTTCGGCGGCTGGATCTTTGCGAGGCGTGGTCGCGAGCTCTGGCAGGGAGGGCGACGGCGAAAGCTCGCGCGGAGGACCTGGGTGCGACGCCGAAGTGGATGCATGGGGTTCAGGCGATCTGCAGGTGCCTTGGGGTGTGGGGCGGTCTTCGCGCGGTGGCTTCGCGATGGGTGCTTGGCGGCTTCACGTCCTCGTCACGCGAACGGCTGAAAGGGATTCCTGGCTTTGCGGACCTATGGTTCTCCTGCTATTGAGTGATGGAAGTTCAGATAGTTGCAATGATAATTTATGGTTGATCTTGATTCTTCAGGTTGCTTGTGGGTATCAATGGTGGTTTGATCCAAAAGTGGGTGTGATTATGGTGGAAGGGTGTGATGATGATGACGAAATGGGATGATGGCAAAGTCTGGTAATGGGTTGTGAATGGGTTAAAACTGATAATGTGGTTTTTAGTTGTCATGTAAGGTAGTGGTGGTGATGGAAGAGAGTGATGGAGGTCCCCCCTTTTATTGTTACCCTCTTCATTTATATTGGGTTTGTCATGATATTTAATATTTATTCCTATACTAGTTTTGAAATGCAGAAGTGCCCCAATGGACTTGTCCCCACGTCTCTATTCCTCCTTATCATGCATGGTTCATGGAAGAAAAAGAAACCCATAGGTGTGGCAATGGAGACTAGTTTATTTATGAGGCGGGAGCACGGCATGTGTGTCCATCCGTTCTTCTTTTCTTACTTCGGAAGGGTGGAGATGGAGGATACATTAAAATAATTTTGGTGATGGAGACAATAGAGTGGAAACTGAAACATGGGGGTAATGACATTGGCCATGGGCCATAAAAAGAAACGGACAAGAACAATGTTATTTTTTATTTTTGATTTTTGATTTTTTGTATTTTGAATTTTCAAAATAACGGCACAATTTTATTTTGAGTCAAAAGATGAAAACAAACAATTTTTTTGGATTTTCTTGTTTAATTGATTAGACAAAATTGGGTGTTCACTAACATGATATTTAAAGTTAAATCAATAGATGAAATGAAGTTGAAATTAAATTAAACTAATTATTTTTAATAAAAAATTGAAATAGAAGCAATGCTACAAATTAAAGCCCAAATGATATAACTAGAATTCTTGATAGGCTACATGATGGTAGTTGGATTAATTGTAGTAGTTACCAACTATGTCACGTCATTCCTTCATTTATTTTATTTTATTTTTATTTTTTGACATAAAAGGTATTTGTGCCTTTTCATTTTTTTATTTAAAAAATAAAAGCAAGTAAATTTAAGTACTTTAATTTTATCATTATTATACACTCAGAATTTGAAAAACAATAATTATATACAAATTTGGTTACAAACTCATCGGTCACAGATTCTTTTTCATTCACATGTAAATACATGTGTAAAGTCCACTGCACATCTATCTTGGACAAAGATGGAGTAGCATTTTTTCATATATATTTGTTGAGGTAATTAGAAAATTTCCGCCAAAACATTGATAGTGAGTAGTTAGTGATGATAATCTTTCCATCTTGTCGAATGTATGAAATAAGTAGTTACTAAATTTTTAATGGCAACCTTTCCGTCGAATGAAGTATTTGAGGAATTAAATTGTTTATCGTAAAGTAATAAGACATTAAAATTAATTTTTTTTATATAATTAAAGCAAAAATTATTTTAATATTGATACTTATCAAGGACTTCACTTTTGGTGAAGATATTTTTTTTATTACATAAAAATTTAGGTCAAGGTAAATGGTTGTCTAAATTTAAGCTCCTGACATGAATTTAGACTGGTTGAATAAATACATACAAACAATTACAAAGGACATAAAATAAAATAAATTTTTTAAAAAAATCTCAATCACGATAACGTATGAGAAGGCTCACTGGATTGCTACAATGTTATTCTCAATAATTGTTTTGAGTTCGAAATTTTCTTAATTAAATGAATCTCAACATATAACACATCATTTTGCAATAAATAAGTGAATAATATAAAATGTAAAATTTAAAAACAAGCAACGCATCAAATGTAATCTCAACTATGAGTAAGATAGTTCAAGTAACAAGTCCCTTTCAATTAAGGTGTGTTTGTAATAATTGCTTGTGGAAATATCTACAATGATTTTTCCACTTCACATAAAAAATTTAAAAAGAAAAAAGAAGAAATTCAAGTAATTAACGTAAAAGTAAACGTTTAATTTAATTCAACTTCTTAAAAAGATTACATCGGACAATTTGGTCAGAAAAAAAATCCTGTCTCATCGACATTCAAGAATTGAAACATATAATAAGTTAGTTAGCCTATGGAGTTTGTTTATTAACTCAAGGTTTATAAACCTTATTATCGAAAGGTGAATGACACATGCATGTGGCCTAATATTAACTCTAAACCTGTGACATGTTAAATTACGCGTTCTAATCACATATTTTGAGCAATATGACATTATTGTTTCAATGTTTTTCACCCATAACTTATATCGACATTGTGTATGGTAATAATAGGTTTTCACTCTTTCTTTTTTTCCCCCGTGAGATTTATGTTATCTGATCTTCTTTTTCTTTTTTGTCACCATTCACTTTTTTTGGCTACGCAATATTGCACCAAAAAATAATGATTGGACTTTGAATCTAATCAATATATGGGGTTAAAATTGGCTATACTAGTCGTGATTCATCATAGGTTGACAAGTTCATCTCGCAAGCCACACGAATTCAGATAAAATATATTTTTAGTCTGTTAAAGCACATATTAAATAGGCTAGACTCGCATGTTAGCATACTAATATGCTAATATGCTTATTATTGTTGTTGTAGTAGTAGTTGTTGTTGTTGAATAATAGAAGTATAGAACAAACTGAACGAAATCCTAAAGTGTTAGCCGGGTGATGTAATACGAGATTTTGCATATGACAAATTACAACTTCAAGCCTACGCTCATTTCTTGGGAATAAGATAAATATAATTTTTTTTTGTAAATGCTCTCTAGGTTTTCCCTGCTTGGACTAGGAGTATTATTTCTACTCTTGTATTTGATTAGGAATAAAAATAAGAATAAAAATTTCATAAATAAATTTTATATGTAATATTATATATAGAGTTTATTTTATAAAATTTTACCCAATTTTTCACTTTCCAACTATGTTTGGTTAGAGAGTGAAGAAAATTATGGGAATTTTTCTCATAGATGAGCTCTATATCATAACAATTTAGTCATAACATTTTGAATTTGATATCAATTTGATTCTAACAAAATTTTCAGCATTAATTTATTCCTAACAAAATTTTTGACATTAATTTAATATTAACATTTTTAATTTCAATATCAATTTAGTCATAATATTTTTTTCAATTTTTATATCAATTTAGTCTTTACATCAAAGTAGAGATCCAACAAAATGATTAAATTGTTTGTACCAAATTAATGTCAAATTAAAAACTATATGACCAAAAAGTTATTTACTAAAAATTTTCACCTTGTTTTTAACTTCATACCAAAACACCCTAATTATTCTTTTTTTTTTTTGGGTCCTAAACACACCCTAACACTATGTTTGTCAAAGGAAAGAAATAGAGAGGAAAGAAGATGAGAGGAAAGAAATTGAATAATTTTACTTTCCACAAGTATGTTTGGATGAAAGGAAAGAAAATAGAAAAAGAATTATTTTTTTATTATTTGTTTGTATGAAAAAATGAGAGGAAAGAAAAAGATAATGATGATAAATGACTATTTTATCCTTATGCTATTTTAAGATGTTATTTTAACTAAAATATGAAGTCATTAACAAATTAATAAAAATATAAAAATGAACACAAATATTTACTAAATTTATTATCAAATGTAAATAATGCTGAACTTAAAACTAACCGACATTTTTTTTTTGTTGAAAATTCAATCCACTTTTAAATAAATCTTAATCTCCCACTAAACTTAAGCAAAATGTAATAAACAAAACTCAAAAGAAGAAATATCAAAAAATATTTACAAAAACAAAATGAAAGAAAACAATTAGAGCAAACCAAAAAAAAAAGCATAAGATGTTCAAAAAAATTAGTTGCCCAATACCTTACGATTTTTAAGCAAAAACAAACGAAAAAAAAATTCTCAAAAGGAAATGGGGTCAATGAAATAAGGAATAAAAAAAAAATGAAGTGGGCATGGAATAGCGCAACACATTAAGATCCAGATTTCAACAAGATATTAGGGAATTGAGTGTGTCCAAGGGTTTTAAATCAAACTAACTTCCATGTCAATTTCAGGTATGTGAAGGAAAGGAACATTGTTCTCACTTTTGTTGTGTTTGTTTCATGTTCTTTGTGTGTGTGCGCGCGCGCGCGTGTATTCTTTTGTTGGATCTGTGAACCCTAAATTTGAGCAATGACAAGGGATTCATGTCAAAAACTAGTTCAAGCTTGCCGCTAAAGTCCGCCGGAGACAGCATCTCCAACCAGTTTCCGGCAGGTCTAAGGGTGCTGGTGGTGGATGAGGACTCCACTTGCCTTACGATCCACCATTGCCCAAATCTGATGGAGCGGCAGCAGAAAAGGAAGGTGGCAGCTTGATGGTGGACGACTCGCACCGGCGACAGTGAGCAGAGATCCACAATGTGCGATCAATTGAAATGGAAGCGTGAGGGTATTATTGGAATTGAAATGTGTTGAGCAATTGTCCCCTTTTTTTGGGTCAAGAAACACACCCTAAATTTGGCTGATCCAACGAACCAAAGTGAAACCAAGCGGGCCAGCGGCCCAATTCAAGGCCGCACGAGTCATAGCCCAGTGAACCCTCAAAATTGTTCATTCATTCACACTTCTCACTCTCTCTCTCTCTCTCTTGTCTGTCAACACCGCCGTTGCCGCCGACCCAAACCCACCGCGTCTTCCCAAAACCGCCACGCCGCAACTGCTTGAAACGCCACCGCCCCCTCTCCGTCTGATCAGGTGTTTGGATTTTCGCCTTTTTCTGTCTGCTTGATCTAGATAACATGGTTAAATAGTTTGGGGTTGGGTGGTTGTTTCCTTTTGGTTCTACTGCTTTGAGATTTTAAAATATGGAACAATTTAGTTTATTCTCATTATTCCGATAAACTTATGTGTTCTTGTTAGGGATCAATTTTAATCGTGAGGGACAATTTCCTTTTAGGTCTGATTCACGTAACATTTAACGATTGCAAACACATTTGCTCTGTATACCAATGAATAGCTTCCTCTTATACCTTCTTTTAGGTTACTGATAAAATGTTAAAGTAGATAAACACCTGCAAAGCTAGTTAGTTACCCCTAATTTTGAGATAGTAGTTGAGAAGGTAACAATACATGTCAAAGGTCATGTTGTATTGTGTTCTAGATATTAGTCAAAGGATAGGCCTTTCGGAATTGATTTTCTTCATTTCCTGTGTGTTATGAGTGAGTAGCAGGCTTTTTTTTTTGTTTTAAATTAATAAGTTAATTTTTGTGGATCAGGAATGTTACATTACATATGGTTGGCCTGATGCGTTATTCTACATTGGCATCTTTGTCTTTTGGTCCAGGGTTTTGTTCTGCTTAACTAGCTTACTTGATGAACTCAAAGCCACAATTTTGAGTTGGGTAAAACCGTTGGCTGCATTTGGGTGTTTTGTTTGGGGAAGAAGAAGAAGAAGAAGAAGATGGGGAGGAGGATACTGAACGATGCATTGAGGAGTATGGTGAACGCTGAGAGAAGAGGGAAAGCTTCCGTGGAGCTCAAGCCCATCTCCACTGTCATCTCTTCCTTTCTCCAAATCATGAAACACCGAGGTTCATTTCTCACTTTCCCTTTCTACTCCTCCTCCTACGCCTAGTTTTCATTTCTAGGGATTGAATTTTCTGTTAAATGTAATATTTTTCATGTGATCTGGAACCCCTTTGACTTGTTGGGAATTTAAATCGCATTTCTTGACTTTCTTCTCATTTTTTGATGATTACCCCCTATTCACTTTGTACTTTTAATTTCCTCATTTGATTAAGTACATGTCTTACACACTGTGTATTCATATAAAATGCTGAGTAAAGCTTTGGTCCTTGAAATTGAATGTGTAATTTAGTTTAATCCCTGAATTAAGAAATTAGCGATTTAGTCTTTGAAATTGTAAAAAGTGATTCAAGATGGTCCTTAGAGTAATGTTTACATGGACTAACTTGAATTACTAAAATTTCTAATTTGAATAACATTTGCAATTTCAGGGGGTTAAATTTTCAATTTTGTACTTTCAAGAATTAAAATGAAGCATGCATATAATTTCAATGACAAAAATTAAGCTTTATGCCTCTGCTGGATTTAATGTGAAAAATTGGAAGGTTGGAATTTCAAGCAGGACTTCCATTGCTGACTTTTTTTTTTTTTTTCCCAAGAGTTATCATATGAAGTAGAATTTCTTCTGTATGTGGTATGTGTTCTCCTACCTAGATCATTTTCATTGGTTGAAAGGTGCTTGTACCTAAATTTCTCTTGTATTATAGTGGTTTCTTTTAAGTATTGCTAATTTGGCGCAATTCTTGATAGGCTATATCAAGAACTTTCAAGTTTACGATCCACATAGAGTGGGGAGAATAACAGTTGAACTGCAAGGCAGGATTAACGATTGTAAGGCCCTCACGTACCGACAAGACATCAAGGCAAAAGAGATTGAAGCCTACAGATTGCGTACTCTTCCAACACATCAGGTTTGTTAATGCTTAATGCTCCACGTTCATAGGAAGTTATAGCAGTTTCACTAGTTGTTTCTGAATGTGGAAAGTTCAGTTTGTATGAGAGTATCATATTCTAGTTGTTTTACTTGAGTTTCTAACGGAGGGAAAAAAAAAACCAAAAGAAGAAATAAGAGGATAATGATGCTGTTCTCTTTCTCACTGCAGTGGGGTTATGTTGTGATTACAACTCCTGATGGTGTTTTGGATCATGAAGAGGCCGTTAAAAGGAACGTTGGTGGCCAAGTTCTTGGTTACTTTCACTAAAAAAGCACTACCATGATGTTTTGGCCAACTATTGTGCTCAGCTATATTACCTTAATGGACATTGAAAGAATTGGATGGCAGAATGTTTTTTTTCAACAAGCGAGGCTTTGTTGTCTTTCTTACCTAAACCCTGCATGAATTTTGGTTGCAGTTCATGCATGATGTGTAGGGTGGCTTTAATGCCCTGTGGAAATTAGTCCTGTCTTTTTGGCTATGTTTGGTTGGGCTGTGGAAGTAAAAATGAGGGTAAATTTTCCATAGATGAAGTCTACGCATAAATTTACATATAGATCTCATTCATGAAAGTTTACAGTTTATTTTTACCCTATAACCAAACACACATTTTATCTTAATAAGAGACTAGAAGTTGCAATTGTTGTAGTCCTAAATCGCAATTCACGTTGGGTTTCTTTTTTCATTTTGACAAAGAATTGCTGTTTTGGATGAGGAGAAGAATGTTTCATTGCAGGGGATAGTTAATATTGAAATTTATTCTTCAGAAATTCCTAGTGGTCTATTTGGTTTACATTTGTATTTCTTGTTTTCATTTTCTGTTTTAAGGATTTTCTGTTTTCATTTTTTATTTTTACTATTTTGTTCCAAAAATCTTGAATACAGAAAGCATAGAAAATAAAAACATAAACCAAACAAACCCCAAATGAAAAATAAGACGATATATCACTCATAATATGCTATCTTTGCTAGATATGTCTTCTCTCATTTAAGCTGGATATTGTTTGGTTGGATAAAAGCAGTTTGTGAAGATAGGAACATCAACCATATCAGAGACCAACTCATATGGATTAAGGTTGCATCTGGTGGAAATGGTTATATTCCGGTGTGAATGAGGTAGTAGAAATTTTGGATGCTGTGTTGGGGGATAGTTTACATTGTAATCAGCAATATCCATGTAGTATTGTGCTTTATGTCCGTGTTAATATATGCACCTCAGATTGGTACCGCTGAAAATAAAACTTTGCAGGATAAAAAATATGTGCGGTGAAGAATGTTTATAATTTGTTAATTTGCTGCTGCTTTTAACGAAGCTGTCGCTCACCAAAAAAGTAAAGAAAAACACAATGAAGCCATCAATTTACCAAGGGTAAACTTTTAAAATGGTCTTAAGTCAATTTTGCATTGGATTAATAAATCCCAACGAAAGAAAATCACACTTTAGTTCCTAACCTTTAAAAGTGTTATACAAATGGGTTTGTCCATCAAATTTCTCTGTTAAATACTATAATTTGGTCTAATTGGTTGATGTGGCCCTATTACCTTACATTTTGTTATCATAGTCACTCCAATTAATAAAATGATTTTTTGGGGTCTGACTTGAATGCCATGAGCCCAATTTCATTCACAAGCTTAACGGTAAGATCATCCCAAATTTGACAAATGACGTTGTTTTATTAATGAGCGTGGTTAGAGTGATACGATAGAAAATAAAGGTATCATATCAACTATTTGATGGAGTTGTGCCATAGTATATTTAGTAGAAAAATCTAATGAAGTAATTTGTTTGACATTTAAAATGGTAGGAACTAAATTGTCAATTTTTGTCTCTAGGAATTATACGATGTGAAAATTGACAGGGACATATTAGGGTTTACCTGTCTGTTAATTTACAAAAGGAAAGCTCAATGTAAGGGTGTTTGTGGTTTGGTCCAATTTGTTTTGGGAACAAGAATCGAAAGTTGAATCGAATTAATCAATTTTCACAAAAGAACAAATTTAAATAAATTATTTTAAATTAGATTTTTTTAATTGATTTTTAGTTTTAATTTAGTGTCAAGTAGTTGTGAGCATCCCACTTCTATGAAATGACCATTTGAAGCATTGACTGACATGACAGCCAAGGTTTTCATCAATAATTTTATTCCTTATTTGTATAACTTTTTACTTTTTCACCTTTTTTGATATTCTTGTTTAACTAGTAACCAAATTATTGACTCAATAAATGTCAGATCGTAAATCATTATATTAGAGGGAAGTAAAAAAAAAAAATGGTAAAGTTGGAACGAGACAAATAGACATTAGTATGCAAAAGGATTTACTCTTCCTTTTCCCATATTTGACACTATTTGGAACCAAAATAGGATTTTTCTCAAATAATTACAGTTTGTTTTGATATTCTTACACTGTATTGTATGACAACGTTATGGGCTTTAAATAATTTTTTTTCTTTTATACAGTATACTTTACCCCATTGAACTAGATGTCATGTGCATCTTATCTCTGGAATTTTGAAAACATGTAAACCTATCATTCTATTAACTTTTTCATTTATTATTGGATATTAAAATGAAATAACACAAATTTAAGAAAGTTTAAGGTATTGAATTACATATTATATTAGTTTAAGATATCAGGTAGTACATTACCTAAATTTCAGGATTGTAGTGCAATTATTCTTCATTACTAATAAACAAAACATTAATAACAAAAGGGTTAAAATGCATATTAAGAAAAAATTTAAAAGTCAATTTACATCATTTTAAAATTTTAGAGATAAAATACACAAAATCTATGGTTCAAGAAGACAAACTACTTCTCCCAAATTTTGAATCACTTGTCATTCATTTAAGTCAATGGCCCAGTTATTTTTCAAATTGCACAGTGCCAAAAATGAATCTTGAGTAAAATCACCGACAATTGTGAATGATATTGTGTGTGTTTTTTGTGTGGCTACCCAGTGGCCATGCTTCGGTCACAGTCGACAACGTTGTTCTCATGGCCACGGAGAGTACTAAACCAAGAGACCGAGTCCGACCCTACATCTTAAAACAACTAACAAGTGTAGTAGTCCTGTCTTTGGTGGGGACACCTCATCAAATGGATCACCATGTGCATCCCACCAAGATTTTGCCTAACTAAGTTTCTTAATCTCTTTTGTTGATATGATGTGATCTCTTTTTTTAATATGGGATTATTTAATCCAATTGATAGTTAGCTCAAACGGAGTGAGCTAAGTTCTGATGACCAAGTTTTGTCTACAAGGTTAAAGGTTTTGAAACTCAGAGCACTTCCTGGATGAGGGATTGTACTGTTTACCATGTTAGATATGTAGATTTAGGTTTTTGTATCTAACTTTAATTAATAAAAAAATATGATATTATTTATCGAGGAGACATTTTTTTCAAAAAGAAAAATATTTCTCATTCTTGATAACATTTTAAACATTATTTACTTACTTTCCGTCATTTGCATTTGGAAAATACTTATCAACTAGGAAAAAAAAAATCAGCAATTCACTTGATTGACCCATATCTATCTGTTTGGTTAATGACTACAATGACACGAACTCATTCAATCCGCACCCTTTAATTTGGCCACACTTTGCTTATCACTTGTGTCTGGAATAATACTTTTCATGCAGCTCGATCAGGTTGCCTGACATTATTGATTGATTTTTAAGGACACTAGTTGTTATAAATCTTCTTACATTTAAATCAGTTCAGCTTAACATAAGTTGACTCATTGATGATTGATTTTAAAGTACACTAGGTGTTATAAAGAGTGTTTGAAAACTTGTTGAGAGACTTCAAAGTTGATTTTGAAACAAAACAAAATTGATTTTGTACATGGACTTGTTTAAATTTCAGTTGGAATCCAAT
Organism: Dalbergia oliveri; assembly: GCA_030441495.1. Classification (NCBI taxonomy): domain Eukaryota; kingdom Viridiplantae; phylum Streptophyta; class Magnoliopsida; order Fabales; family Fabaceae; genus Dalbergia; species Dalbergia oliveri. Next base: position 2,043,536 of record JAMLFY010000016.1, read on the forward strand.
CACAACACCAATTCTATTAGTAAAGGTGAAAATTTGTTGCTTTTATGTTTTCACTCAATGTTTATTAAAATTACCTCGAATTAAAATTAACTCAAAAGCAATTTTAAGAAACATTGATTTCATCCAAATCATCAATTCTACAAATATTGAACGAAACACACTAATTGGTTAAGTGCGTGAAGAACAAATGCATTGCAGGCACATCAATGTATATCAGATCGTCCTAGACAGGATACCTAGTTAATAAATATTATATATGAAGGTAAACAACATCTCGAACAAATATCAGTGGATTAGAAATATATCCTACTTAAAGTTATTGCAGTTTCTAATTAAGGGAGGAAAAGGATAAACACTTCATTGAAAAAATATCCAATAAAAATCCGTAGACGGTCATACAATAATAAATAGAATATTACTTCAAATAAAGGCAAGCAACAATGTCAATAATATTAACGGATGGCATTGAAATACTGCTGATTTGATCGATTTGTGATTTCATTTATCTCCACCCTTAGTTTGTCACTATCATTTCCATAACATTCAACAATATATACATTGTTGGTTCATCATCAATACATACAAATGGGTCATCATTATTTCAATTATATAGAAATTATTGAATATTGTTGTTGCGTATGGATTTGCCAGTAACGGATATGTTATTTGCAATTGCATTATAATTATAACATTGGCAGAAATGTTTGACTTTTGAATGGTTTAGAAAATTCTAAAATTCAAACCCAAAGCCTAGTTTATCTCATTGTGATTTAACCTAACATTAAGAATTATGAGTAGTAATATTTCTTTTTCTTTTAGTCAAAGATATGTAAGAAAGCAAAATTCTATTTTTGTGACCATCCCGTGGTATTAAATGAATTAAAAGCTAACGATACAAAACAAAGAAAGATGTAACCACTTTGAACAACGTAGGGTAAAAGAAAGGCAGGTCAAATCACAAACAAAATGTATTTTATAGTTTTTTTTTCCTGTAATCTTATCATGTATGCTTCTTCTGCTTGCGGTATATCTTATTTCGTTTCATCAGCAAATAAACCTTGCCATTAAGGACCAAGAATAACCACGCCTGATGTCCTAGAAATCTTCAGCTATACCTACTCCCTCTCCAAGGAAGCATTTTTTAGATAAAAATCCAGAAATATTAGAGGCACAACTTATTTGGTAATGGAAGGGAGCAGAAGGAAAAATACAAAATTTCTATACTTTCAAAATATGGGGACAATGGAGATGAGATATAGAGATAGAAATTTAATATTTTTTCTTCAATAATCCTTATAATATTTATTATTTATGTCTCCATCTCAATTGTCTCTTTATCATTGTATTTATGTTTTGGAGACAGTGAATAAACTCTGCCTAAGTGTCTTTTAAGGTTTTTGGTGTACATATTAAGAAACCATTAAAAATATGTAAACACATAAAAAATATTTATAATGATAAAATTGCCCTTTTAAAAAATTATAAGATAATTATTATGAAAAGTTTATATGTGAGAAAGAGAATATGTGCAAAAGTAAAAGTGAAAAAATAATAATACTTCTTTAAAATTTTTAAATGATAATAATATTGGACAATTTTTTTTTCTGAAAAGATATTTATAACTGGACAATGAAAATATACTATTGTATCGTGATTTTTTTTTTAATTAGGTGTAAGAGAAAAGAAAATATTGGAACACAAACATATGTAGCCCAATGACCATGCCATGCCATTGCTTCAAAGCTGGTGTAGTATAGATAATACAAAAATGGTTCTACAAATATTTAAAGTGTTGAGTTAATGGTCAGTATTATCCTTAAAATTATATGTATGAGTAATTTTATTCCTTAAAATTTAAAATTTAATTAATTAGTTTTTTATTTTATAATCATGGATCACGTTAAACCTCGTGTGAGCAAATCCTAAAACATGACTAATTTGAGATTTTATAGCAGAGGTTAATTTGTCGAAATTATTGTTTTTAGAGATAATTGGTTCGATGATGTATGTTTAAGGGATCGATAAAAATATTTATGTGTTCAATAATTAATATAATTCAGAATTTTAAAGTCAAAGACTACTTAATCAAATTTTAAGCTTTAAAGACTAAAATAATTCATATATGTAATTTCAAAGACTTGATTAACCATTAACTCTTAACAATTTTCTCAACCAATATTCTAAGAATTTTGATTAAAAAATATAAGTAAAATATTTTTTCAGATTTTAAATATATTTAATACATTAAAAACTTTATAGTTTTCATCACTAGTGGTTCCTTAATGACTTCCTTAAGGACATTGATTAATAAAATCCTTAATTTAATTTAATGCAACCAACTTTCAACTTTTCACACTGACACGGTATATAGAACAAGTTAAGATATCTTATCCCAATATCCCCATCATTGCCTGGATGAACTGAAAAGAAAGTCAAGCACTAAGGTTTCAATTCAATATAACTCTCTTACTTTTAGGCCTAAAAGTATGACTCTCTCTCTCAAGCACACAAACACATACAGGTCCAGGTCCAACCCCACCAACTCTCTTATAGATGAATTATTACTGTGCTTTGCTGCTTAAAGTAAACTTGGGGCGTAGTGTGCTTTTTGGTTTCATCTGTTCTTAGATTTTTCTGAAAGAACAATGAAAACACTTGTTTCCCAAGTCTCATGTCTCAAATTCTCATGTCTTTAGTACCAAAATCACTCTTACTCCTTTACCATGCAGTCTTAATACTTTGGTTGACATTGTTGTGTCTGCTTTAATTGCAGACTTTCCTATGGCTGTAATTTACTGTGATATGATATCCAAGTTGTTCTTCAGCACATGCTGCTACTTTCGCCAAATTCCCTCCAATTTTTTTGTTGTCCTTTGATTGATGGTGAAGGGTAAGAGATCTTCATACTTGATCTGCAATTCCTTTGGAAGGAAATGGGGTTGCTGCTGATTTTGCTGCTAATTAAGCTACATTTTGTCTTCAGTACTCAACAGCTTCATGAATATGAAGGTATGGACGAGCATAATTCAGGTGTTCTCAGTTCCTTTTTACAATGGATAAGCTTGATCCATTAATGCAGCAGATGAATTACTGATGAAAATGTAATATTGTTTATGTTTGGGATTTTTTGTTTGTCAAAATGAGTAATCACAAACTTCTATTTGAGGGTTATATATGGTTACTTGTATAGTTCATATCTTACCTATTTACATGTCCACAATGTATGAGGTTATGTGTTTACGTGATGTTTAACTCCTTATGGTTGTTAAGTAACTTTGAGCAACTTCCTACCTATGCAGTTCTTGCAAGTCAAAATTTGGCCAAGCTGTAAGCATTCTCATTTGCTTGGTTCTCATTCGGTCCTTTACAGTGATTGTGTTCTTTTTTGTTTTTTTAACTGTTTAAACAGAGATCAAGTGATCAACCCTTTAATTTCACTATTGTGTAGCTTTTAACAAAACATCAATATTAGTACAGAAAAAAAAAAGATAGAAACTCAGATTCCATTCATTTATATTGGGGTGTGGTACATAGCAGGACAGTCATATTTTCTTCACTAAATAAATTTTCAAATTATGTCGAAGAAATATTATTTGAAGTGAAATTTTTTCACATGGTATCAGTATAGATAATTGGTTTGATCTCTTCTGGGTGCTACTTATATCAGATACTTAATAATAACAGGGATCCTAAGAAGGAAACTTTGTGGTGGTGGTATACTAGTGTCTCAGATTGTAGCTGTATAAATTTAGCATTCTAAGCAAAGATAATCAGTTTTGGTTAATGTATTTGATAAGGCCAATGTGCAACAATTGATTAGACAGCACGCTATGGATTGTACATGCACCAGGTTGCTCAGTTTTGCTTGGGACAGTGTTAATAGTTATAGTGAATTCCATAATCGGTGCAAGTAATGTGCAGAAATACTAGTCGATGAAATCCGATGAGATGTTTATCTTGGCTTATATCTTTGCTAGTATGCCACTAGGCTTGGACTAGTGCTTGGTGAGGGACTTAGGTAATATGCATAAAGTCATGGGTTCAAACTTCATTACCTTTAAAATTCTGATGTACCAAAAAAAGTTATCTGTGGCACTCACCCCTATGCATACATTATTGGTTGTCATCACCTGCCGCACAAACAAGGTCTGATGATCAATTTACTTCTACATCAATTCTTCCGCTGAGTCATCTCATTGATGTATCTTTGATTTCTTCAGGCCAGCCCAAATTTCATTATTTGGTAGATATAATAGACTATAATGATGCATAAATATGCTGAGACATCTGAGTGCCCCAATACGGCTTCAACAAATGTTCTTTCTGCTTTGGTTTTCTCATGCCTACTGGCATTAAGTGCAGCTTGTACCATAGCTGGAGAGCCAGTGCTAATATCAACTTAAATGTTTCCTTATGTGGTTTAATGTTAAAAAAAACCTGGTTACTTCTGTAACAAGGTTTAAATGCAATCCCTTCAGGCCACTGCTTAGTACAAAATCAATGAGATGAGAAAAAGTTTCAGGTAAATTAATCTGTGCAGTTAATCTGAGTAGCTTAGCTTTCTACATAACTACCTATATCCTCAAAACTGGTTGAAGATCATGAATAAGGTCTAGGCAATAAGTGAAATAGATTTAGTGGATCTTTTTGAACAGGATGAGGATGCATCTCCCCTCTTCATTTTTCTTTCTGCTTTGGCTGGCCAAAACTAGAAAGTCAAGTCAAGAAACTCCTCAAAACTATCCTTAAATCCATACAAAACTAAGCCATCTGGGAATTTTACATTAACTTTTTATAGTTGATAACTTCCTTTGTAGTTCATGGCCATATTATCCAAAATTAAAATTTAATTTTCCATCTGTAGGCTCCAATCTGTACCATTCCAGAGCCAGAAACCATTTTAGTATTGCACACCCTCCTTCCGAATCATCTTCCGGAGCTCCTGCAAATATTGCACTTCCACCTTCCACATCTATTCCCAAAGCTCCTGCAAAGAGATGGATGCATGGTTCCGTGGATTCTCCAATATCTCATCATAAGCACCACTATACCAGAAGAAAGTCCAGCAACCCAACTCCAGGGCCAGCCTACCCGATCCAGCCTCCTACATACAGCCACCAAGGTTTGATTCTCTGATTGAAAGAGCCTGAACAAAATTAGTACATGTTTGGACATTAAAATGTCAAAATTAATTTCATTTCATCTGTAAAATTCTCTTGAAAGTATAGGTCCTTCAGTATTCAAATCACAACCTCCCTTCACTTCCCCAAATAGCCGGAATTTTCATGCACATGCACCTGCACCATCACCAGCAGTCTTGTCAAGCCACCTGAATGGTATAAAATGGTTATTTTTTGCCTATAATTTTTATTCATGCATATCTTTCATGTGCTTTAGTTTTTTATATCACCTGACTGTATTATATCATTTGCTCATCAGTGCCCTCTCCTTCACCTAGAATTTCACCTCTTGGTTCATCATTGAAGAAGATCAAGACTCCACCACCAGCATATGCTTTTGTTCTCCCACCTCCACCTCCAAATAAGGGTGATTTGAACTTAGCCTTGCAACTTTATTAGCTTAAGATTATTTAAATTACACTTGTTCCTTCTTTTTCAATCATCTCAAGAAAGCTGTGTGATGTTGTTCCTCCTACCTGTAGATTGCTTGTCTATGACTTGCTCAGAGCCCTTGACATATACACCTCCTGGATCACCTTGTGGTTGTGTGCTGCCTCTTCAAGTGAAAGTCCTCATCAACATTGCAATATCCAAGTTTTTCCCTTTGGTTTCAAAGCTAGCTGAGGAAATTGCAGCTGGCCTTTCGCTGAACAATAGCCAAGTTCGCATCGTGGGAGCTGATGCAGCTAATCAGCAATTAGAGAAAACCAATGTCCTCATAAACTTGGTACCAAAGGGAGTAAAATTTGATGACATCACAGCATTTTCAATATATAAGAAATTCTGGAACAAGGAGGTTCTCACGCATGCGTCGCAGTTTGGTGGTTACAAAGTGCTTGATGTTCATTATCCAGGTAATACATTGATTCCAATTTTCTTGCAACTTCTTTGTTATAAAGTGAATTTCTACAGTGTGTTTGGTATCATTAATAGATATCTCCATCTAGATTTATACTTTTGGATAACACATGCAGGTCTTCCACCATCTCCGCCTTCAACTCCCTCAAGTGTTTCTAGTATAGATGATGGGCCATATCCTGGCCGCGACAACAATGGAACGATGATGAAACCTTTAGGAGTAGATGTCTCAAGGAAGACAAAGGAAGGGAGCAGTGGGAGAATGACTATTATAATTGTGCTGTCATCAATTACTGCTTTTGTTCTATTCATTGGACTTGCATGGCTTTGTCTGTTGAAATACAGATCCTGTGTTATTGAACATGAACATGTTCCAGATGCTTTAATTTCAACCTCTTCAAAACCATCTGGTTAGTCCAAAAGTTCATGTTTTGCATAATCTTAAGCATCATAAAACTGTTCATTTCTTGAGCAATTTTATACCATATTAATATCCCTAGATTACAAATACTATTACCCCATGTTTGGAATCGTAAAAATAGAAAAATTGATCTCATTTGTAAATGAATTTTTCTGTACAACATGGTTTGACTGATATTAGTTTGAGTTCAATTCATTTACAAAGAATTTCATGTGTAGTATTTCATGATCTGTAACCTACTACTTCCATAGGATTTTTAAATAATTTATGACTAAAGGAGCTTTTTCAATCCAGAAGTTGAAATGTCACAGACATTTGGTTATAGAATTATAAATGCAATCCAGTTTTTTTTCTTCTTTCAATCTGTGACTTTTCTTCCTGATAATTTGTTTTTCAATTTTTGGTACTATGTGGAGTCCACTGGAAATATATAACTAAAATTATACTTAACAGGGGCTGCCTCGTCATTGACTCATGGGAACATGCCAAGTTCTAGATCACTGTCCTTCAACTCTGGAACAATAACATACGCAGGATCTGCGAAGATTTTTACTTTGAATGACTTAGAGAAAGCAACAAATAACTTTGATTCTTCAAGAATATTAGGAGAAGGTGGATTTGGACTTGTTTACAAAGGAGTCCTGAAAGATGGGAGGGATGTAGCAGTGAAGATTCTTAAAAGAGATGATCAGCGTGGTGGCCGTGAGTTCTTGGCCGAAGTTGAGATGCTTAGCCGCCTGCACCATAGAAATTTAGTTAAATTGATAGGCATATGCATAGAGAAAAGGAATCGCTGCCTAGTCTATGAGCTTGTCCCTAATGGAAGTGTGGAATCCCACTTACATGGTAAGCCAAAACCACAGTTCAAGAATTTCTTCTAACACTCCTGGAAGTCAAAATGATATGATCTCTATTCAGATACTGACTTTTGAATTTTCTCTATTTTCCCAGGCGCTGACAAGGAAACTAGTCCACTAGATTGGAATGCGCGAATGAAGATTGCACTTGGTGCAGCTAGGGGATTAGCTTATCTTCATGAAGATTCAAATCCATGTGTCATACATAGGGACTTCAAGTCCAGCAACATCTTGTTGGAATATGATTTTACACCCAAAGTTTCAGATTTTGGATTGGCTAGAACGGCACTAGATGAGGGAGACAAGCACATCTCCACACATGTTATGGGAACATTTGGGTAATAATCCTTGTCAAGCCCTTTCATGTTGATGCTATGATCAATGTGATAGTTAATCATGATTACAATGCACTCATTGGTATTTAGTGTGATTTTTTTTCATTGCAGAGGTACTTCACCATTTCATTGCATTTCTCAAGTTGAAAACTGAATTTATCTCATTGACATCTTTTGCAGCTACTTGGCTCCTGAATATGCAATGACTGGCCATCTTCTTGTGAAAAGTGATGTTTACAGCTATGGAGTTGTACTCCTTGAGCTCCTAACTGGAAGAAAGCCAGTGGATTTTTCACAACCTCCAGGTCAAGAAAATCTCGTTACATGGGTTCGTCCGCTTCTCACAAGTAAGGAGGGATTGGAGATGATCATAGACCCAGTTGTAAAGCCTAGCATTTCTGTTGACACCATGGTAAAAGTTGCTGCAATTGCATCCATGTGTGTGCAACCAGAAGTGTCTCAACGCCCATTCATGGGTGAAGTTGTTCAAGCCTTGAAGCTGGTATGCAATGAATTCGAGGAAACAAACCATGTCAGATCCAGGAGTTTTCATGAAGAGGGTCTTCTAACTGATGTGGAAGGGAAGTTTTCTAGAGTCTCAGATGAGGAAGTGGATTTTCCAGATTATAACAAACTCTTTTGTGGCTATCAATCTGGTGATGAAAAGGTAGCATTGTCAGCAACAGATTTGCTCAGCACTTCAGGCCAGGAATTTGAGTCTTTCAGGCGGCATTCTTCTTCAGGGCCACTGACTATTGGCAACAAAAAACAGTTCTGGCAGAAGTTGAGAAGTTTGTCTAGAGGTAGCGCAAGTGAGCATGGATTTTCAACTAAACTTTGGCCTGGATCCCATTAGAATTTTCACTACATCATGAATACAGATTCTGATGAGAGTTGAGAGTGAACTTCTATTTATTATTAGGATAGAATAACGTAATGTAGGCTGCAAGATGGCTTATAGAGCTGTTATATAATTTGGTAGCTCTTGCTCACAATTGTTGAAGAAAAAAATGGCATTTCATGGTGCTCAAAACCCAGAAGCAGCCATCTTGATGTTCACAACCTTCAGGAGCAAAATGAATAAACCTGTGTCCTTGTATAAGTTGTTGATGTTACCATTGAAAGTATAGAAACTTAAGCTGTATTAAGAATGAGATATGAAGCACCAAGAAACATATTTTAATTGTGAAAATTCAGATGATTGTTTGGTCCCAATTCCGCTACAAAAGGTCTTTTGTTATTGCATTTTGGTGGACTCCAATCTTTTTATTGCTATATATAGAAAAATCAGTCAATAGTAAGGTTAGTTGTACTGGACATCCTTATTGCCATTGGTCATAACAAATGTTAGTGCTAGAGAGTAACTTCAATATAGGAGTGAATGTTTGGTATATTCCTGCCAAGAGACCCTTCTTCCTTTTATGTTTTGTTCTGTGGAGGAAGCTATATTGCAGTCACAAAGAAAGAATAATAAATACTGAACAACTAGGGACAGAGAGAACAATAGCAAGAGGTGCATGTTTATAAGGTTTAGCTGTCATGAAATTTTTCATAACTATTCATGCTTCAGTGTATCAAAATTAAACCCTGTAGTATTGTATGCCTTATAATTCATTATTTAATAATCATGAAAATTTGCCAAAACAAAAGGAAACACACCTGACTTTTAATAGGCCAATTTCTTGATTACTAGTAATCACTGTTTACTAATATTACACAGATAAACTACATTAATTTCCAATTCTACAGCTAACACTGCCTTTTTTTTTTCCTTTTTTAATCTGCAACACTGTTGCTCTCATCGTCACGCAGTCCTTTCCTCCTTATATGCCAGACAATTCCCCCAACCTATCTCTCAAAATCTTCAGTCCCATGTACCTGTGACAAACATAAATAGATTATCAACATGCAAATGTAGGCATTATAACTTCTACAATTAGATTCTTATCCAAACTTAATGTTTATTATGATCTCTATGTACTACATATGTACATGAGAAGTTCCATATACTCTCAGAGCAAACGAAAATGTTTTACTATGTACCATTGACCATCTAAGGCATTAGCTTCATGGGCCATCATTATCTTCCACTCTTTCAACATATTTTTTAGTATATCGATCTCCTAACATTATTAGTACAACTACTAATGTGTCAAATGATGAATGACACGTAAAGAGAAATGATATTTGTACTTATTTCTTGCCCTACTCATTCAAGGAAAGAGAGCTATTGGGCAAAAGTGCATGAAAAACTTTTGATGAGAGTGTGTCAGGCAATGAATCCCATTTTGTGAGTATAAATATTGATACTCTAGACAGAGTAAAAACTTTTCTCTTCCTTTAAGAGCATATAAGAAATTACAATATACACATACCTTCCCATCATCATCACAGTAGCTTGAGGATTGGTTCCTGGTGACTCAGTAAATGTTGATCCGTCCACCACGCGCAGCCTGTCAACACCAAGAACCTTATAATCAGATCTAACTACCTTCCCCACATGGCATCCACCATGGTAGTGCCAAATTGTGATCACAGTGTCCTTGCAGAACTGCTCCAGTGACTTTGTGTCATTGACATGCTTTGGTATGAGGTTGACATTGGCCTTCACACTGAGGTTAAGTAGTTCCTCTGTGGATTGCCTGTTACACAAGGTGTAGTTTGTGAAGTGTTGTGACTGCACAACTTTTGTTGCCAACCTGATACCTTCCACACAGCGGTGGAGATCATAAGGGTGGTTGAAGTAGTTGAAGGTAACAGAAGGGTTGTCCTTCACATCGGTGTTGACCAGCTTGAGCTCACCTACTGACCAGGGGTTGGCTACTTTTGACAATATGAAGCCACCCTTGAAGGCTTCAACTGGTATGTCTCTCTTGTTCTTGACAAATGCTTTAACAGCTTCTTGTGATCTTTGCTTGGGAGGAATTGTGGAGAGCTGGCCAATCTGGTTCATCATGTAAAAAATTGAAAACATGAATGTTAATGGATATCTATTGTTAGTTGACAATCTATTATGTGGACTTCTGAAGCATGATTAATCTTCCTCTTGATAGAAATCAAGAAAGTGTTTAGTATTTTTTTTGTTGTATTTTAGAAAGTTAGAAGATCTTAAATCAACTATGAAAATCTACACATGACAAAATCATGTAAAATTTTCACATGGAAAATCCATTTTCTGAATTTTTTTCAGTGGATCCTCTCATATGAAAATTTCACATAACTTTATCGTGTGTGAATTTTTACCATTGATTAGATTTTCTTGTGGGATCTATGTTTGGAGCCATCCTTTTAATCAATAAAGAAATATTACATGTGACAAGGTCACCTTAAATTTTCACATGAGATAGAAAATCAATTTCCAATATTTTTATATTACTTTTCAAGTTATTATTTATTTTCTTACTTAACTAAAATTAGGATTCCAGTATTATTATAAGCAAAGATCACTAGTTTATCTTCCTTCCTTGCCTTAAACCCATAACCTCTACACCTCATTATCATATATAAGAATTTTCAGATCAAATTGCTCAGTATTAATTGTTATGGTTAATCTAATTAATGCTAAGTGGCATTTGGACACCGATATTATGAGAATGGCATGTAATTATGTTACGTCAAATTGTTAAGGATTCCAATGTGATCACATTTTTTTGTACCCTCATTCTGTGTAAAGTTAGAGAAGTACTGCATACCTCAGCTGACACAATGCCATGGTGGCAGTGAATGCTATTACTGGACTGACTAAACCCACTGCTAGCCTCAATGTACACTCCCAACTTGGTGATACCAACAGTTTCTATGAGTGATTGATGAACTGGCCTTTTAGAAGGAACAAAAATTGTGTTCATGGGGTTATCCACCATTCCCTTCCCAACAAATGGGTTGTCAAGGACCACTGAAATGTTCAAGTTCTCTAGTTCTGCTTTTGGACCAATTCCACTAAGCATTAGCAACTGAGGTGTCCCAATTGCACCACTAGACACTATCACCTCACTTTGCCTATCATTTCCCAAGATTGCCTTATGCTGTTTCCCATTTTCATCCTGGAAAATAACCCCCACAGCTTTTGGCCTTTTTCCTGCAACAGTAGCATTTGCATATTTTAGTGAGTAATCCAATGTTAATCAATTAGGATGCATTTGTTTCAGAGAATAATTTTTAGTTTTTATTTTTTGTTTTCTTAATTTCAAGATTTTGTTAAAGAAATAATGAAAAAATAAAAATGAAAACTGAAAAATAAATTTTATAGGTTTTGCCCTTTCCCTCATAAAAACTTGAAAAACAGAACACTAACTGAAAACAATTAATGAAAACTAAAATCCGTTTTATGAAACCAAACACACCTTTAGTTTCTCAAAGAGAAATAACATATAATTAGTCCTTAAAGCAGATTTAAAGAGCCCTGAAGGCACTGCTTAAAAAATTAATTAAAAGTAGAAGACTTTGTATGAAAGAAATAAGATCTTTAAGCTTCCAATGTATTGAATACATTAGAAACTTCAAAAACATTCCACTTTTGGTTCCTTAACTAGTACCTTAACCCTCTAGCAAAACTCTTTAACATACTACCAACATATTAGTCTCTCTCAAGATTAATGTGTATGTGATTCTTCTATGAATTTAAATATCTCATATCTACCTCTTGTATCAAAAACAATCTTTTGGACAGTGGCATATATCAAGACAGTAAGTTTTGCAGGGTTCCCAGAAGCAAGAAGTTCAGCAGCTGTGTGGCGACGGCCGAATCTGTCAAAAATGGTTCCACCAACTTTGGTTCCATAGATGTGATCATAGGTGAAACCATTGAAAGGGGACACCCCAGAATCTAGGAGGCTGTCCCTCACTGCTCTCTGATAAGCTGAAAATGTTGGACGGTGAACAATTTGCTTCTCAACCCATGGATAAGACTGATTAACAAGTTTTTTATCCCAACCCACCTTCTGTATAAACCTGCATTTCATGCAAATTTTAAAGAGAATTCATGCATGGAATGGATTGTTCTATGGAGGTATGATCATTAATATATTGTTGCCTCAACCAAATCAATTCTTGTGTGACACACAGTCACATTGATGAGTTGGTACATGTATAAGAGCCTACTACTTAGAATGCTGAACACTTAAAACTACTCTATCCCTTTTTTAAAAAAATTTTATGGTTGTCTTTTTATGAAAAGAAAATTTGTTCAATAATATCTTTTATACAAGAGTTTTAAAGAAGTATTAATTTATTTTTTCTATTTTTGATCTTACACATATGCTTTCTTGCTCACAAATTTTTCATATGCTTTCTTACTCACAAATTTTTCATAGTAATAATTATTGCATATTTTTCTAAAAGAGTAATTTTTGTCAATATAAGATTTTTATTAGCGAGAGTTTGTGTATTTTTAAAGATTTTTTAATTTATATGTTAAAATCTTAAAAGATAATTATTAAAAAATGGAGAGAGATTTTTCTTTTCTTTTCTTTTCTTTTTTTGGATACTAATAGAAGTCCATGTTATAGCTGAACCTAAAAGAAAGGTACATATTTTTTTTCCTTATGAGTTCTGCTAAATGGTGCAAACAGCTTTTGCACAAAAGTGTACGAGACACGTAATCACGTTTGACTGTAACTGAATATACGTATTAAGGATAACTTAAGACTTAATAAAAAAAGAAAAATCTTATTTGAACACCAAATTAAAAAAAAAAAGTGTTTTAATAAATACTCACCTTATCACTCTTAAATATGGTAATCTCCACTCACTCATCTCATCCATTTATCATAATAAATAGTTGTTTCAATTAACACTCACTTTTTGAATGTTCAAGTAATACTATTCATAAAAAAAAAGGAACTGAATGGTGGCACAAAATTCGCATTCATGCCAAATATTTTAGCTTTGTTTATAAACTATGCAAATTGGTGAACAAAGTTCATTAAGGGAAAAAAAAAAAAAACCGAAAGAAAGAAAGAAGAACTAAATGAATTAAACACATTTATAAACAATAGCTACATAATTGATAGAGAAGTGCATATCCTATCAATGAAGATGAGTTTTGCAATTAATGAACTTAAGGAAAGTTTTTGTTGCTGGAAAATTGTTAGAATTGATCACTCTATAGTAAGCATAGTCATGTGATGAATGATTTTGTCCTCATATACTGTCCCAAGCCATTAATTTCAGTTCAAACAAAGCAAAATATGTAAACGAAAGGAAATTGGCACTTTGCTCCGAAAATGACTAGAGACGTACAACCCGAATGAATGGCCTCTATATGTAACGGCAATGACCATGTGTCAATTATTATTGGCCCCAACCAACTACAATAGGAGCAATAAGTAATAATTTGTGATTTTATTTTCAGGGAAATTATTTGTGAAATTGGATATGTTATTCACTATGAATAGTATTTTATGAAACAAAAATATTACTCTCTCCCTTTTAAAATATCTATCAATTTTGATCAAATATAGATATTAAGAAAGACAATAAATAATATTGGTAATGTAGTAAAATATAATGAGCAGACTAATTTATCTCTAAGTATTAATTAATACAGCATAATATTTAAGATTAATATTAAATGGAATGTTTTGAAAATGTGAAATTAATTAAAGGTAATATTAAAAGAATAAAATTAATACTTTATTGAAATATAATATGAAATTGACAAATATTTTGAAATATGAAATTGTATTAAAGTGGACAAATATTTTGAAAGAAATGATATACTATCTTAATTTCAAAAGTGAGTGTTTCATTGAGACATTCACTTTATTATCATTAGATGTGATAATAATCCACTCATTCCATTTATCTATATCATTTAATGAAATGCATATTTTTAAATATTAGAATAATATTAATTTCATGAAATTAACATGAATGGTACATATTCTCCTTTTGTTTCATTTAAAAGGCTGAAAGTTCGGACTAAAAAACGGTTGAAAGTTAACAAGAAAATAACTGCTAAGCTTTTGATTGAAGGCAGGTTAGTTTTTATTTTCTTTTTCTTTTTCTTCAATTTTTTTATACGCGTGTACCATAGTACAAAATGACTTTTGTGGGATTTATTTTTCCATTGTGAAAATTAAAAAAAAATAAAAAGGCACATTATGGTGTAAATTTTTAGATTGTAATAATATATAAAATAATATTCTGAACAAAATTTAATTTTACATCTACTTTTTGAATTTTTCCATATTAGAGGCAATATAATAACTATTCTATTTTTGTCACTTTTTATTTATTTTAATGTTGATCAGATTTATATAGAATTATTAATTATTAATACTCTTTGGTAAATAAAAGTGTATAGCCGAAAAAAATGCTCTGTTCATTCTAAGATGAGGATAAAATCATCAATTTTTTTTTTCTGATAGGGTAAGATACAAAAGAAGACAGTATAAATAATCAATTTCAGTGAAGATAAAGAGATAATAGATGTCATGCCAAATACAAATACTAATTCAATCTTACATAGGATTAGAGGTAAAGCTAATTGTCTGAATTAGAAATATAATTCTATAAAAAAATTAATGTGAATTGTTACTCAAAAATTTGAAGGATAAATCTAAATCTATGAAGATTTGGTTTTTGTGTGTATGCAATATCATAATTTTAGATAAATTTATCAAAAATACAATTTTTGTAGATTTAAAAGTAAATAAATAATATATAAAAAAACGTTTTAGGAGAAAACACAGAAACATATATATATATTGAAGATACATGTAAAAAAAAAGAAGATAATGCTAAATGCAAGCTATGTTGAGGGGTTCCCACGGTTGTTCTTCCTAAGATGGGCCAGATATCTTAAAGATCGAGCATCTTAAATGACTGCAAAAATGGAGATTTAATTTCTTGTGAAATGAAAGTCTTATTTTCTTCCCTTATATCTGACACTCCCACCTAATCACTTCCATGACATAAAACAGCGTTACGATGGACCACAAGGAGCATTTATTTTGATGAGATGAGAATTCTATGAAACAATGGTACGGTGTAGCCATAAATGTTATGAACATGAGGGGTTCACTAGTATTTCGATCTTAATAGCCTTAACCAATCCCAATCGAAAGATTGTAACCATTTTTAAACTTAATGGCAATTTCCTATAAACATTTTCTTGCCTATTTTCTTTTCAATCCTTCTTATGTTGGCACATTACTTTGTCCTCTTTAAATTGGTAGCATAAACACCTAAAACCCTTCATTAAAGGACTACATGGCTGTTTCCAAGATTAAACTAAAAGCCCAATTAGATTTTCTTTTTTGAAAGAAATATGGATAATAATTCAGCATATAGGGCAAACTATATTGATAATGGCACAGAAAGAGACAGAGAATTAAATAGGATGGTTCATGAGAAAGGGACATTGGGACATCAGCTAGCAAACAATTCAAATGAATGCAAAATGTTAGTACTAGATTCATTAATTAGCAAAACCCTTTGAGGTATTATAAGTATATGTAGCATGAGGAGAAAAAAAATCACATAATGTTCACCGATGTTACTATGTAAGTAATTAGTAGTTAATGTATAGTTTGTGGTAATTTTAAATAACAAATTCTTTTCCTTATATATATACTATCTAAGAGTTTAATTGTACTGTCAGTAAAAAAATTTAAATCACTATCACTTTGCCTTGTGGATGCATACTTGCGTAATTGGCAACCTTATACTAAAATAGCAATTTGAATTTTTTTTTTGAAAGATATATGTGTTTATATAGCAGATTATAAATGTATATTATTTTTTAAATTTTCTTATCAATGGCTGTAATTATACATTTTTAATCGGGTTAGTTTTTCAAAATTGATCATGAGAAGAATTTATTCGACTATTAATTTTTTTTTATGCAGATTCGACTATTAATTTTGTATAGCATGTTTGAATAAGATAATTTCAATAATTATTCACTTCAGCGTTGATAGGCTAATTAATGTACACATAATTTATGCTCTGTCATTTAATATATTGGCCATGTTCTTTGTTTCCGAATCTTTCTCAAATACGACATACGTGTATAAGTTTAATTGATACGCCATTTCATGGAATTTAATGTTTAATAAAAAAATTATATCAAACGTTGGTTTAATAAAGCATTAAGTTACTTATTAACATGTGCTAGCATCAAATTATTTTTTATTTTTTAAAAAGGAATGATAGGCTCACGTATCATTTAAGTTTAGATTATCAAATCTAAGAACATAACCACAGTTTTATTGTCTTCCGTTGAAAATAACTTTCTATTCCACAGTAAAAAAAAGAAGAAGAAGAGAAGAAGAAGAAGAAGAAGAAAAAAACTTTCTATTTTTAGAAGAAAAAATAGACATTCAAGAGGTTGTTGGAATCTTGAAGCTTTATTAACATCCTTCACGTGCAAGTTCATTAATTAGTTTGTGTACCCGTAGGTCTCCTTTCAACATTAAGAGGATATAAGTTTTTTCAGATAAATAGAACCACAATTAATATTTAGAACTATATCAAATTTTATTAAAATCTGCGGCAAAGATCATTCAACAAAATATAAATTTTAATAATAAGTAAAAATGCGACTCTTTGTAGGTTGTACATTCATTATTAAACATTGAGCGGGAAAAAAAAGACACAAATAATATAATACACATCCAGATCATATAATCACACCTCAACTATTGTACTGTATTCTAAGAGGGAAAACTTGAAGAAAATATTCTATAGAGAAAAAGTGAGAACTTCCAACCAAAATAAGTTGAGTAATGATATAATCTTTTATTGTATCTTCCTACAAATGTCATTATATATTGAACGAAATAAGTTTATTAGATTTCAAGACATGAATTACATTTATTTTAATTTATTACTTGATCATTTCGTGTGCAGAAAGACAAATATGTAGGAGAATTTATAGATGATAAATATCATTACTCAAGTAAGTTTGAATCAGCATGAAGAAAAAAAGAAGGAAAATTAGAAGAAGGAAATAAAGAAAGAAAGAAAGAAAATTTTGTGAAGAGGATCATAGAATCACAATGTTGAAGCTTATGTGAAGCATACCTTGGGCTTGCCCTAGTGTAGAATCCAGCATTGATGGAGCTGCCACCACCCAATACCCTTGCCCTTGCATTGAATACTCCATCCGTTGACTTGAAGTATTGGGAAGCTGAAGTTGGTGAGGTGTCTGCTAAGGTAATGTGGAAGTTCTCAAGGAATGATACATTTGGGTTTGTGAAAGGAACACCCCCTCTTTCAAGCAAAAGAACACTGAATTTCTGAGAGAGTGTTGCAGCCAAAGGGCACCCTGCTGTGCCTCCTCCCACTATTATGTAGTCATAGGCATTTTTTGTGGAGGCTGTTGAAATTGATGGTGGTGATGAGAATGAGCTTGCTTTTTTGATAAAAGGGTAGCGGTATTCATCCCACTTCTGCTTCCCTGCAATGCAATGACAAATTATTTGCTTGTCATCAAATAATAATGGCCATCTTACTATTTAGATTTTCATTTTTCAATATATTAAGAAACAAAGAGAAAATATTGAAAAATAATACTAGTACATTATTGTAAATTAAAACGAGGAAGCACCTATCTACATAAATGAATTTTGCACTAATTTTTTTTCACTTACTCAAGAAGATAGTTATTAGATAAAAGTGCATAATACACTATTCAGAGATGAACCTCACAATTTTTTTATGAGGGTGTGTTAAACAATGAGTCTTAATTTGTAAAAACTTATATATGTATATATGATCTTTATCAACAAAATACCAAAAGTGAGTATTGTCCGTGATGTGATCAAGCCACATGTATGCTCTTGAAGTGAAACTCCATACAAACTAGATAAAAACCACTAACATTGGCTGTGTATTGCACAAGATTTCTTGAGATATAATTAATGGTTTCTAATACTACATATTACAAGTTCCTACCTATATGTATGTCAACCTGCCAAAAATACAATTAGAACCCTGAGGCCATTAGATTACTGGGGAAGAAAAATGACATACACCAAAACACTGAAATTTGAAGAAAAACCACGGCCTGTGTTGTTAGCCTTGAAATCTTGAATAGAAAATTAGCATTCCAAAGAGAAGAGTCTTGAAAACACAAGCTGAAGAGGCAGAAAAAGAAAGGCACAAAGATGGAATATAGTGATGTAAGAAAACACTGTGTGGCTGGATGAAGCAGTTAGTGGTATAGCTAGATTGGAGAATGGAGAGAAAAGAATCAACCTTGACAAGGAGGTAGAAAGTTGCAGAGCCATAAAACAACTGAGCACAACAAGAATTTGACTGCACCAACTGTAGCCATTGAATCTCACAGAACCACAGAAAATCACTCACTCACTGAAGAAGCTGCTTCTTCCAATAGCCTATAAGTGGCTGCCTCTGGTTGGCCTTGTTTTGTGTGTACATCATATATTCATATATAAATACTCAAAATAAATCCTAACCATATGCTATGAGGAATTAGGAAGAAGTCTAATTAAATTAAGAGCATGGAAAGCCTATGAGTCACTTTTAATTTTTATTTTCACGTGAAATATTAAGTTGTTATTAAATATAAAAGTATATCATGATACTTTAGGACCCAAATCTTATTATTAGAAATCCAATTAATTTGATCTGATCAATCCGATTAAGATCCCTTTGATGGGACAGGAGTCTTTTAAAAAAAAAAAATTATTTCCTATAATTTAAACCTGAGACCTCTGATTAACTGATCAAGATATTTATCATCTTAACCAATTCCACGTTGGTGCTGAAGCTATAGCTGAATAAGGCATTTAATGAGGAAATGAATGGCATGGTTAGAGTCAAGAGTCTCTGGCCGTTGGA
This sequence comes from Dalbergia oliveri, assembly GCA_030441495.1. Classification (NCBI taxonomy): domain Eukaryota; kingdom Viridiplantae; phylum Streptophyta; class Magnoliopsida; order Fabales; family Fabaceae; genus Dalbergia; species Dalbergia oliveri. The sequence continues at coordinate 2,062,998 of JAMLFY010000016.1, forward strand.
TTTGCTGTGGGTTGTATTCTCTGATCAGTTCCTTGTGTTTGTACAAAGACAGCTCACTCACGAGCCTACACTGCGAGTAATAAAGCTCAATATTTAATATGCCACCAAAAATATATAATTCTTTTCACTTTTTCTTTTTCTAGTTTTTGTCCCTTTTTATTGGATGGAGAGCACAACCTGGAATTTGTTCATTCAAGTATTCAACTGTCCCTTGTGCTCTTGACTTCGGAGTAATTAATACCAGCATTTACGCTCAGTACCTACTAAAGATCATAACGGAAAAAAAAAAGAAATTAGAAAAGCAAAATAGGAATCCCGGTTTCTATTGTTTTCTTCTTAATTGACATAAAAATTTAAAAAATATTATTTGCACTAATATTTTGGATTCATTTCTGATTCATAAATATAAAGGAAAACAAAACACAAAAATGGTGGTACTTTATATTTGCTGATTCTATTTATCATGTTGACCAGTTATAATAATAATGGGTAAGTAGAAGGGACAATTATTATTGGCTCATCTAATTGGATCATGCATATGAAATTACCATAAATAATGGCCCCTTTAATTGGGTGATTAACTTATAAAATACATATTTGATTTTCGTAAAAGTTGCATGGTCAATTCAAAAAGTAGTTAACCACCCAAAAAAAAAATCAAAAAGTAGTTGATCAATAAAAGTGGACTTCAATTTCAAATGAAATCTATTTAGAATGTTAGGATTCGAATTTTAAAGTCACTCTTTTAATTAGAGTTTTTCTAAATCATCACTTTCTGTATAAAAGTGAAAATATGTCATATTATTATTATGAGTAATGTTACTCATTTAAAAATATATTGAGAGGATCTTTTACAAAAATCAGTAGTTATTATTAAATGAAATAAAACTGTATAACTCATTTATTCATATAAAAATTAACAATTATATATACCACATCATTCTGAAAATAATTATTTTTGTAAAATCTCTAATTATCTAATATTTTCTATAATTATTTGTAAAGCACCACCAGCAAAGGCTAAAAGCATCTTAATTCATCTTTAAATTATAGCAGTTACACTATTCGACCCTTCCAATCTTCCATTAAGTTACCAACGAAAAATTGATGTGCTCAAATCTTAATCATCTAAGTTTCATCGAATCATCAATATAGCTCTATCATAACCATTTACTTTTTATGTACTTTTTTTTTATCTCTCTTAATTACATATTCTTGGCAAAGACAATCATGCAAATTGCCGAACGATGATATGCATTTCACATCTTCATCAATGTAAGGATATAATCATTGCTGTATTATTTTCTTTGCTTCTTTATGACTTACAATATATGCATGCATAAGAACCCAAAACCTCTAAGATATTCAAAAGCTTCTGATCTTCTCTGATTTCTCTTGAAATGTGAGGTGAAGAATCCAAATGTTCATATGAGGAGTCTGGCTTATATCTGTTTCCACGTGTGTCATCGGCTTCAGAAGCCAAAGCCAACTCTTATCCTAACCACCACAAGAAAGTTGTGAAGACAAAATTACAATAAGAATTAAAGAAAGGGAAAGATTCATATAAAAAAAGATTTAATTATTCTGGAAGTCCTTATAATTTTTCTCAATTTTTAACTAAATCTCTATAATCTAAAAATTTATAATCAAGTCCTTATACTTTGCTAACATTTTCAATCAAGTGCCTATAATTTAACATTTTGTGATCAAGTTCCTGCACTATACAAAAGTTTTCAATCAAATTCCTATATCTTAAAAATTTTATTATCAAGTCCACATAATTTTTATAGTATAGGAATTTATTGAAAATTTTTTGTGCATCATGGGAACTTGATTAATGAAAACTTTTGTACAATATAGGAATTTGATTATAAATTTCTAAAGCATAAAAACCTAATTAAATTTTTTTTATATTATAAGGACTTAATTATAAACTTTTAAATTGTAAGGACCTATTTAAAAATTTAGTAAAACCATACAAACTTTAAGAGTATGTTTGTATTGATAGAATTGGATGGAACGAGGTGGAGCAGAGTGAGATTTTAATTTACTCCATTATTTTTTAATTGTCAAACTTGGATGAAATGGAGTGAAGATGGATAAATTTCATTTCATCAATTCTTCTCAACTTTCTTCCCTTCCAAAAAAAAAAAAAAAGGTTTGGAAGGAATGAGATGAAATTAAATATATTCAAATAATGGAGCACAGTTATTATTCTATTTCACTTTGTTTCATCATACTCCATCAATCCAAATGCATCCTAGAGTAATTAAACCAAAAACAAAAAAAAACAAAAAATAGGAATGGAAAGATGAGGTCATGGCAGTGATAGAAGAGAAGAGAGTTGGCAATGGTTGCAGAATCCATTTATTTCATCTCTAGTCATAGCCAAATGTGATTTGAATATTGCGAATTATGTACACACCAAAAACCCGATCTCATTGACAACCGAGAATCATCAATTTCCCCATGCAAGCATGATATGAAATATGCTTCTTCTTCTGTTCTTTTTTTTTTTTCCGTTTCCTCCTTTTGAGTTAACAGCCCATAATCGAGCTTTTGCTAATTATATGCTCTCAGCCTAACGCACATATGTTTATTGAATTATTAAATATGTTTCTAACATAAAATAATAATAAAAAAAACACTATAGTTAAGTCTTACACAACAATACTCCACCTGTTTAGACAGTAAGTGACGCAGAGAATGAAAGTAGAGAACATACACATAAGATGTAAACTGAATATTACGAAATATTAGTCAGTGGAAGATGGATACAAAATCTATAAAGAATGGCTTATATAGACGGTTAACCCTAATAACCAGAATCCTAATTATAAAAATTATTGAAAATATAAAGACAAACATAGAAAATTGATTAAAATAGTATCAAAATAATTTCTTTTAAGGCCCAAAATGACCTTCCATTGGCACTCTCATCTTGAATTTTTCCGAATAATAATCATTCTAATGTCCGAATCAAATGTCAAAGCCAATATTAAAGTCAGGTTGATCCTTTGATTGAGCCCATTGAATATCTCATGTGATGTTCTCCTATCTGGAGTCCAAACAATAAGAATGCTATCGCTTCTAGGTCAAAAATAGCTGTGGAAGCCCCACCTCAGCACCCCCATGAATGACACCTAAGTTTTGTTGTTCCAAGCCTACCATGCTGACTTGTCTTGTCTATGCCACTTCTTCAATTCCAGTATGCATAATTAAACCTCTTGCTTCGAGCGTTGAGAATGAAGAGGATGAAAAGCTTGCAGCTAACCAAAAATAAGATGAAACATTCGCTTTGTCTAAGTTACATTTGATAAAAGTGTGGTGTATCACACACCGAATAGTTTTGTTATATTTATAATGTGTGATTAAATTTATCCAACATATTCTTAAATATTTTTAGTCAGACTTTATAATGTGACTAAATGCATGGTATGTGGTACATCACACGTTTTTTTTATACATGGTATATCACACTTTATCTGCTGCACCATACACAGGTATATAAGTAAATGGATCACAATTATACCATTGTTTCCGTTCAAAATTCCCATATTGCTTTTTCAAGGTCAAATATTCATGAGTTTGACTAATTAGCTTTCACAATCATCCTAATTTGATTTAATAATGCAAATAAATTCCGTTAAATTTTCTGTGTGTTAATTAATGAATACTGAATAACAATTGGACCTAATTTCTCTGAAACCTTTTTTGAACCGGTCAAATATTCATAATTTTGATTAATTAGCTTTCACAATCACCACGTCTCTTGGTCACAGTTATTATGCATCACAACTTTATATGAAGTTAGGCCAAAGTAGTTCAGGTGTGAGCAGATTTATGATAGTCACGTTCCTCGATCCCTGACTACATCCAAAATATGAAAAAACATACATTAATGCCTTTAAGGCTCCATGAATATTGTCAATAATCTTTAGACCACAACTAAGACAGGCACATGCATATTACTATTCTTATGTATGTATGTGTAATGTAATATCAAATCGATGTGCTTTTGTTAGAAACAGACATCATGCCATCGGAATGCAATATATATACATCCCCCTTTCCATTACTCCCTTATGTAATATCATTCCATAAGATGCTTGTGAGCTAAAATTTTAAAAGAAAATTAAGGAGAAGGAAAGATTTGTATTGTAAAATTTTAAAATGTTACAGTACTTATAGGCACTTTATTTTTCTTTATTCCACTCTAAAATCTAAATTCACAAACACCATTAAAGAAAAAGAAAAAAGTTTTACTCTACACTATTTATCACTTGGCACATCAATTATTGTTAAAAAAATGTTGAAAGGATATGAGACAATAATAACCCATAAAATTAGTGCGTTCAATAATGAATAATACATAGCAAAATAATGTTCTCGCTCTAAGAATAGTATTTAATTTTTTTTCTTTTGTCGGACTCTAATAGTATTTAGGAATATCTCTATTATGAATTTCCTTCACTCAAAGACTTATGGCAACGGTGGCCCGCTCCGAGCTCTTTCGTTCTAGAGTCTATTTCTATGCCCTCTAGTAGTGATTCTTCTAATGCCAGAATTTCTAGCTTCTCACAAACCTTATATTGGGAAGCCGCAAAGGGCTTAACCAAACAGCTCCTAGTCTTTAACGTAGTTTTTGTCCCATTCGCTCCTTTCCTAATTTGTTTTTCTTGTTCACTTAATGAAAGCATCCACTCTATGAACTCAGGTCCAAGAAAAAGTTTAACCCAAAAGATCATTGTTATTCTAACACTAAAAATGGGTATCCAATCGAGACACTCATTCTATCACTATTTGATGTGATGGATGAATGAGATGTAAAGCCACCATCATATCCAATGGTGATTGGGTGTTAGAACAACATTATTGAACCCAAAAGTAGCTTATGACATGTGAGAGTTCTAGACTTAAACTCTATGTTAGAGAAGAATATTTACTAGAAATATTCTAGGATTAATAACTTTTAGGTACTTAATTAAAATTGTGGTTTTTATTTTTGTTTTTAACAACATTGAGGACAAGGTTGATGTCATGGGGATAATAATGTTAGGAAAAAATATTTAATAAGAATACCATACTTTATAATTATAATAAGGGTTATTAATGATGGGAAAGAATATTTGCTAGGAATATTTTATTACTATGCTGTGAAGGTTCTAGAATGTCAAACCAACTCTATATGTAATCATTTGGAAAGAAAAAAAGGTAGAAGAAAAAAATTATTAGCGCTAAGTTTAGTTTGTAGTTTCTGAGCCTAGTTTATCTTAGCTTTTTATTTTATTTTGGTAGTACACTAGGACATGATTCCACCATGTTGGACTCTTATAAGTTATAACAACACTATAGCAGGGGAGGGGTCAAGTTCATCTTTTTGCTCAGTCAGCATGCATCACCATATGAGATCTACCTCCAGCTGAACAAACGTACAGTTCCAGCATTATTATCTTGCCATGAGCTTCTGCAGGTAAAACCTTATACAAGCTTATATGTATCAAATGCCAATGGTATTTCAAATGGACGTTAGTTTGTTAATAAATTCGATCGTTCTACTTAAGTATTGTTAAGAATGCAATAACAACTATCTTATTATTAGTGCATGCGCAAAGTTTGAACATTTTGAGAGTACGTGTAGCTCATTTTCATCGTTTTCTACTTTCTTAGGGGAGACAATTGAATTTGAACCATTTTTTTTTGTTTGGATTTTTAGTCGATTCCAAACAAATCAAATTTAAGTAGAGAGAAATCCGTATACAACACAAACTTAACAATATAACCCCTTCCAAAATATATGTCAAATTTGGACAAATACAAATATTAAGAAAGGTGATATATAATATGATAATAAAATATTTCTATGTAAAATAATGGTGTATGAACTAATATACTTTAATGGTCATTAATTATAGAGCACATTAAATGGTTGAAAAAATATTACACTAATGATCATTAATTACTCAAGGGTACTATTGGAACAAAAAAAAAATTACTTTATTAGAATGTGAAATTAACAGATATTTTAAAAAGTGATTTTATTTGAAAGTAGACAAATATCTTAAAAGGAAGGAAGTACTTATACTATACACAAAAAGACAAATAATATTGTGATGCAATCATTTTCCTTTCCCCTAAGTCCCACAATTTTAATTGTCTTCTTATACATATTATTAAAATGTTATAGATTTGTGTCATACATAAAACATTTCTTATAAATAAATCAAGTGTTTGTCAAAATCCCTATTCATGATCTTGTATTAGGGAATTGAAGCAATTCCTCTCAATGGATTCTGAAACAGGTAACAAGTTTACCCTTCTAACAAAGTCGTGATAGTCACGCGCTCATCTAACGGTTATGAGCGAGGGGTCCGCGGTGGTCTGCTACACGCAAGGCCCAGGTTAAATGTCGCCCAAATCCTAGCAGGGCCAGTATGAAAATTGATCATTTAGTTAATTATTGACTCCAGCAATGGTTCAATGAGAGGTAGCTAGAGTGCAATTAAAGAAAAGTAAAGGCTCGCGGGGAGAGAGAGAGGGTATCATTCATGCTAACCTGAACATAGTGGTACGATTTGTGGACCATGAAATTGAATTCTGGCGCCTGAATGAAACGTAGGATATTTTTCTAAATTTGTGAAACAATAAATCTACCAAGAGCAAGACCCAGTTCATAAAGACTAAAACTTATTGCTATCCAACCAGTGCCAATTTTTTTTTTAAAAAAATCGCAATCCACATATTTTTTGAAAAGAGGTTAAAAGTTAAGACGACAAACCAAAAAAACATGAAAATAAGATAAAGCACGGATTTAATTTTGATACAATATCAATCCAACTATATTTTATATAATTGTTAAATCATATATTATTTTGTCATTAAATTTTTTTTATAAATTATTAAAAATTATTTGACTCTTGCACTTAATACCTCAAAATCATAGATATGATAATATCTTTTTAGTTGACAGTATCAAAATTAATATTGTAAAAGACATTAAGCAGTTTTCTAAATAATCATAGTTATTGTTAAATAAAATAAAATGATCTAATCCATCAGCTTATATAAAGGCTAACAATTATGACACACCATTCTATATATAAAATTTTAATAAAGCTTCTAAATATTTTAGCATTTTTTTTCTTTCTAAATTTTAAGCTTATGTTTGATTTATCTTTTGAAACTCTACAAAATCATAAATTTGGTAGTCCCATTGAGGCAACATATTTCAATGTGTGTAGCCAGGGCTTGCTGGCTTGATTCCCCTCTCAAGTAGGATGTTCATAAGGTCTCGTCCTCCAAGCCCTGCCCAAGCCATTGGGATGGGTTGGGTTTGAAATTTGACCTGGTACACTTTTCAGGGAGTTCGGGTCATATGTCAGGTTGGCTAATTTACCCAAAGTCAAATAATCCCTTAAGAAATATATATTTTTATAATAATTTATGACAAATTATAAGATTTTAAAGATCAATTAATATTTTTACATAACTTGATGTTATTTCTACATTGATATGATTTATTTTGAAACCTATATAGTAAAATATCTTTAAAATTTTATTTCTTATTTGTAAAATTTTATAACTTTACTATGTACAATATCTAAATTTTTATATATTGTTTGAATATTTGGTTAACCGGTATGACCTGGACATAATCGAGTCATTATCGAATCGTGTTCAAGGTTTCAAAAATTGACCCTAAAAATCGGGATTCAGAGTTTATCCAACTTGACCTAACCCGTCCCTTGCACACCCCTACTCTCAAGCTCATAAACAATTTTACATATCCTTGACCCTGAGGCCAGGCTAGCCTCGTGTGGCCCATGGGCTTTCCCTCCTAGGACACACCTGACAAATATTGAAACATACATACCCCTAGCTAGTCTCTTCCTCTTTTAAATCCTAGGGCATATTTGATTTGAGTTTCAGTTTCAGTTTTCAGATTTTGTGAAGGAAATACTGAAAATTCTGAAAACTATAAATTTCAGTTTCCAATTTTCATTTTCAATTTCAGATTTCCTTCAAAAAATCCTAAAACTGAAAATTAAAAATGAAAACTGAAAATGGAATTTATAGTTTTAGAATTTTCAGTTTTCTTTTACAAATTCTGGAAAATTGAAAATGAAAACTGAAAACTCAAACCAAACAAGCCCTTAGTGCATGTTTGGCTTCAGTTTTCAATTTCTAGTTTTTCATTTTCATTTTTTTAATTTTTAGGATTTTATAAAAAAAATACTAAAAATTGAAAATAAAGACTAAAAACTAGATTTTGTAATTTTTAAAATTTTCAGGATTTCTTCATAAAATATTAAAATTGAAAACTAGACATCGAAACCAAACAAGCCCTTACCCTCGCAACCCTTCTCTTTTGCCTAGTGCCCTTGTTTTTCCACTTATAGTTTAAGAGAGAACCGACCCATGTAATTTGTCCATCCCCTTTATGATGGTCCAATCAACTCCTTTCTTTCTTCTTCTTCCCATTTTCTTTTTTAATTTTTGTGCTCCTCATGGCGTGTCTCTTAATTGCAGCGGTATTTCAGTCATGAGAAACTTGTATTTCTCATGGTTGCTCTTGCTAGTCAGCATCAAAACACTATGTTCATCATAGATGATGAATCAACAACCTTTGATAATAGTGGTCAAAAGGGTCTTCTAGTTTTGTGTCCAAGTGTTCTTCATGCTTCATTGTGAAGGTGATGCTGAAGCTCAAACTGCATGTGACTACGCAAGGCTATCAATATAGGCTGAATCATTTCCATAGAAGCCAACAGGAAAACAGTGAAAAGACGAAAAGAGGTTTTCTATCATATTCTTGGTGCCAAATGCAATAGCTTGTGTGTATTGGCTTTTTGTTTTAAGTCTATTGTGATACTTTAGTTGTACTTAATTATTTCTATTTATCAATCAATGAAGTTGAACTTTTCAACTTCTGACAATAAATTAATAAATAAATAAAAATTCCTACATCAGAGGTTGAGGCATAAGAGAAAATCTAATCTACCCCTTTGAATTAAGAACATATTTTGACCCCAAAAAAAATCAAGATAATATGCATTTTGGACCTCAAACTTAAAAAATGTGTAACAAGAATCCAAAAACTTTTTGACAGATACAAATTAGTCCTTCCATTATTATTATTATTATTTTTGTCAAACCAAAAACAGAATTTCTCATTTTTTAGAGTGAATACCCTATTTGATCTTTTAAAAGTTTTTCATAGGACTATTTAGTCCTCTAAGAAAAAAAAAATTGATCTCGTGATCTCTTAAGATTTAAAATGATAAACACATTAATCCCTCCTTAATTATCTATTAGTGAACTTACGTATATGATACAATGTAATGATGATATGTCACTGCAATGTTGGATGCAAGGAAAACAAAGTACTTTTGGAACATATCATACTCATTTTGATGTCTAAAATTACACAAAATAAGTCATTTTATGACTTGTAATAGAGATTTAAATAACTTATTTTGTTTAATTTTAACAATTAAAATGAGTCATTTTAAATTTCATTCTACTTCAAATGATATACATGTCATTTAATGTCTTGTTAATAAGTCACTGTACAATTTCATTGAATATTTAAATGATCAAATATACAGAGACTAATGTATAATTAGTATTTAAATTTTGAGGGACTACAGATTTAATTTCAGATGTTAAGGGTAAATTGCTTGCAAATTTTTTGGACCATATGGAATATTTACTCTTTTTTAGTTTCAAGACCAAAATACATTAAGATTAAAATAAATTAATTTTTCTAATAAAAAAATTCATATGATAAAGGGAATAAAATATAATTTTCCCTAATGATAAATATTGTAATCTTGTAATGCCATAGTAGTTATTCAAGTCCCATCTCCGCCTTCAGGCCCCACCTAAAAAAAACAAAAACCCCATCCCCCTACCTAAATATTCCCCTTCTTGAGAACACAAAAAAAATGATAAAAAGAATAAAAATTATTGATATATCCTTCTAACAATTAACCTAAAAATATTGATCACTTAAATTTTTATTCACAATAACACGAGTTATAATTTATACAATATTCAAAGACTGTTTAATAAATACCAATAAACTTTCACGTTTAAAACATATTTAGACAAACCAATTAAAAAGATTTAACATTTCTCTTGAGGACAAATTATTAAAGTTAAACTTCTGACCAAATTATTTGATTTTTTTTTCTTTTGACCGATTATTTGAAATTTTTCAGAGGGTAAACTAAACCTAAAGGAATAGTGATCTATCAGTACCATCGGTCAACAAAAATATTTTGAAGTTTTAATTGATTAAACACCTTGTTAAGCATGCCAAAAAATTAAAGTAAACAATATCTTATCTTTCAACACCATGTTACACGTGAATCAAACATAATCTTACATTTGAGTAACAACCAGAAGCCTCTGTAAAATCTTATGAAAATCTAATATAAATACATCATTCCAAATCAATACATTTTCAGAAGGATACACTCAGAACATTGATAGAATTACAAACAAAATTGACTGCAAAACCAGCATAACCACCAAAGACCATGCAGAGTCAGCCAACTCTTCCAACTAAAATCAAGCACCTAAATTGGGAATGAAAACTATTTCTAAAAAAGAAGAGGGCGGGGGAAAAAGAAGGTACTAACCAGGAACAAAACATTGCCCCCCTTGGATATGGCACTTGTGCAAAAACCAATGCCTTTGAATGTCTTGAATGCTCACAACTCATAAATTTTAGTGGACATGCGAAAACCAATCAAGGATGCAACCAGCAGACACCACTGTCTTCTAACAAAAGATATCGCTCTTCACGGAGATGATTTTCTTTGCCTACTCATGTTTCGATGAACTAGCATATTCGGTTCCATTGTTGTTGAATGAAGTTACGTTGGATGAAGTGCTAGATGACACGGCACTACCAGCAGTAACAGTATTGTAATTGTTTTTCGATTGGTTTCTCTGAGGATTGTTAGTTGCAGGGTTCTGTCCCTCCTCTGCTAGTCTTTTCATAAGGTTCATGATTGTTGGAACAAACTTGGAAGACAAGGATATGATCCCCGGAAGCTGAAAAGCAAAACAGTAAGCAATAGGGCCATTATATAGATACTGCAAAATATAGCATGAACAATTTAAAAGACCTGGATAACTCAGCTATAGGACTATTTATGTGTGGAGTAGTCTGATCCTGCTAATATTTAGCCATGGACTCACTAGTTTGTTTTGGCTTAGACTACCAGTATCTGGAGTCCACTGCACTCTAACAAATCTAACTCAAGTCAGGTCGGCGAGGAAAAGGCTCTCTTGTCACTTGCTTTTTCTATTCACAAAACTCAAACCTAAGATCTTGCTTAAGGGGAACAAGTGCCGAACCACTTGAACCAACCAAGCGTTAGTGAGCTCACTAATTTGAAATAGATTTATTTTAATTTTTTATTTGAAAGAAATGAAACATGCGACTTGATATAATATTAACTACTAAAAAGTACCAACAGCTCATTATCTGAACTTGCTACAGCCAGCTAAAGATTGCAACCAAACTCAATCACCAGGCTGGATAGACCCAGTTATTATAAATTAAGGGATTGAACAATAAAATATGACAATAAATTATACTCACAGCTCCATTGCGGAATTCACCCGAAATGTCAAGCTGTACCCATAGGGCTTTAATGAGAAGAAAACCAACAAAGATGACACCCAAATACAAGGGATTTCTGCCACAGGGAATACCAAACTTGGGTGAGAACAATTAAATAAAATAGTAGGACAGAAGTGAGGAGTTTTCTTTAGGTTTGTGCTTTAAGCAGCATTTAACTTTTACACTGTGCAGCAGCTAAAGGACAGGGATGCTAAGTTGAGAGCGAGTGAAAAAAGAGCCTTATTCTTGAAAGGAAGGGACAAAAAGAAAGAAAGGAAATAGACATCAGATGAGTACAGTTGACATGCACCTTAGAAGCGTCATAAATTCATTAAATCCAAGAATAACCAAAGCAACTATTGCCCATGGAGGAGGTAACCAGTTGTTATTACGCTTGTTGGCCTCCTAAAAAGAAGAAAAGCATAATATAAATAAGTAAAAGTTAGTTAAAAGCTTTCTAAAGAGGACAAAATTCAAATTCCCTTGAGTATCTATGCATCCATGATGTTTGTCAAACTAATTAATGGGAACACAATTTGAATTCCCTGAGTATAGATGCATAATTCATCCATGATGTTTGTCAAACTAATAATATCAATTAGTTAGCAAATAATTATGTATGTAGTACATAGGGAGCATAAACAGTACCATGAAAGAACAAAAATAGATAATATCCAAAATATAAGTCTAGGATTTAACACAATAACAACTAAACTTTGTCCCACTAGACGGGTTTGGCTACATGAATCAAGAAATGTCATAGTGCTCTATCATAGATCATATTTATGCTTAAACCATTAACATTAAATCTTTTAATTGTTTCACCTATAGTTTTATAGGTCTCCTTTTACCTCTATTTATATGAATACTGTCCATCTAATCCACAATCTTTATTGAGGTCTCTACAAGTCTCCTCCATAATGCCCAAACTACTTAAAGTGAGATTCTATCATCTTCTCTACAATAGAAGTTACCCTAGCTCATTTTCTTGTTAACATTTAGTCCCTTATAGCATTGCCAGTCTTATAGCTATGCGATAAAATTTACCCTTAAGCTTTACGGTGATTTTGGTTGGGGGTAAAATTGGGCACACAAAGCTGATCCATAGAATTTTTACCCTCAATTTTAGTGCCCCCCCCCCCCCAAAAAAAAAAAGAAAACACCCTTAGTGATATTTTTTTATTGTACCCCTAAATTACTATTAAGTTTGTTATAATAGATTTTCTGATTTTCATATGCATAGAGGAATGTTCAAAATTTTCAATTTAAAGTGAAATGCTATGCCTGTGCAGAAATGGCCTGAGAAACACTGTATTCTGTCTCTGTCTTGAATTGCCTCCACAAGGATTTGCATTGGACAGGTGTAATCAATGTTTTAGAGGATGGAACCTGCATATTCAGTCACAACAATTAATCAGCATCAAGATAGAAAATGCTATCAAACTGTAAGACCAAAAGAAACCAAAGAATTGCAGTTTGTCACCTAAAATATATGTTAACTAAATTACGTTTCACCAGAGTTAGATATATAACCATTCTTGGGCAATCAGATCATTAATTGATGCCAATTAAAACTCCCATCTACAAAAATGACAGTACACAATTTAGTAGTTCGGCACATATGACTCAGCAACAGCAAAAATGCACCTGTTCCCAAGAGCTAGAAGCTAGTGGATCAACTATTGTGATGCTCCTATTACCAGTACTGCTTGATGAATCCACCAAGGCAACTGATAATGTTTTCTCAATATTATCAGTATCATCATCATCCAAACGAATTGCAGCCATGACAGATAGCAACTTCAAAGACTGCAAAGGGCTAGAGCTGGTTAAGAAGATATCAAATCAAATCAAAATGCAATACGAACTCAAATTTAAAATACTATTCATAATAATGTCATACAGCAGAGCGAGCAGTCTTGGTGATGGCTCTGATATCTTCTTTGCCCGTCCAAACCCGAGGCATCGAATCAGAATCACGGCTAAACAACATCATAAACCTGCTTTCAAATATAAGGTAAGTGCCTCTAAAGTAAACCTCCAAGAGGAAAAAAATAAAAATAAAAAGTCAACTTGGATGCTGCAGAAGGTTCAGACCTGTCCTTCATACGGATTAGAACTCTTCCAGCTTCATCCCTAGCCTTTCCTTCTACCACATCTGTAGCATAATCCTTTAAACTCAAAATCATTTTCTGTCTTGTATCTTCATCCATATCAAACCCAGTAAGAGCAGCAGAGAACCCTGAAACAGCTGATTCAGTCTCACGTGTAAGAAGGTTCCTTATTGATGGCCAAGTATCACTGCTAGCTCCATCCAAGAGAGCTTCAACAGGTCCAGACAAGGCTTGTTTCAGTTTTTCCTGAAATGATAGTAATATCAGAAAACTTCCCAAGAAGTTGGTCTTTCAACTATAGAAACAAACCAGCTGGCATAAAATATGAAATCTATCCCTTTCCCCTGGATCACTGTATTGCAGGTGGGCGCTCTTTCTTAGTGCTAATATCATGATAGTAGTCTAGAAATTTCAACATAGATTTAGTCGGCTCAAACATATAATATGAAATCTTAGCATCATCATTGCTACTGAGCTTGGACAAAAAAAACACGTAACAAGTCATAAGGCATGAATGATCAATGTTGGACGCATACCTCATATGATGAAGTAAGTTCAGAAATCTTAGCATCACATACAGATTGCACATGTGCATCAATATCACGCCGCAGTTTCTCCCTTACTTTAGATGTATCCCAGTTTGCTTGTTCAATAACAACATCTGCAGCAATAATATATCAGTTTCATTTTACAATTCAGTTGAGCATGTAAGACTCACACTTGCAACAAATATTATCAAGTTTAACCTATCAGACAGTAGATTACGGAAAATGAACCAAATGCTAGCATTTCTGCTCTCAACCCCAAATGAATCGCTGTATACAATCCACATCCTGTTTATACATATGCTCTTCTTCCCTTTCCAAGTGTTCATTACATATTTTGGGCCCTAAATCTAAATTTATTGTTGTCTAATAAACAGAATAAATAAAGTTGTGATTACCTGCACATGCTTCATCGAATTGAGCCATATAAGACTCAATGCAATTATTGGCAGCCACAGAAAACCCTTCTCCTCCATTCAAAGCCTTGTCAAATGCCTCCTTGAATTTATCCAGTGTTCCAGATCTTATATGTCCCAGAGCAGAATGGAATGATGGTTGGACAAGCTAACCAATTGAAAAGGCATTAAGTATCTTTATAAACCTCATAAATCATCACAAGTCTCCAAAAGCTTTTACGGGAAAAAAATATGGCCAACAATCCAGTATCTAAATTAGTCAATATGATTCCATGATCATCAGTTTTTTGTTCCTCTTTCAATAATCATCAATTCATTTATGTTTATGAAAATGGAAAACTGCTGAACCAAGATTGCACAAGAACCAAGTTAAGAACAATTACTTGCAATAATTTTTCTTGGAGTTGCTTTTGTTTTGCAGATCTCACACCTTCATCAAAATAAGTAGCTTCAGCATCATACCTAGATTAAAAGAAAATACAAGAAGCACAGTTTATCCCCAGTCCACGTCAACTCATTCTTGCATGATGTTTTACAACATGCAACACTAATATAAGAAACTTTTAATATTCAATCTCAAGCAAAACTCCTATGATAACTGCACATAATATCGCAGGTTAAAAAAGGCTTTTAACAAACAAAATGATGCAGTCCCTTTACTCATGACAGCTACTTAGGTTACTCTTTGAATTCAAAAACATTTAATAGAAGAAGAAGAACTGGGATCAAATATTGTTGAAATTTGTCAAAAGCAAACAGTTAGAGGAAAAGCTTATAATATAGCATAAGGTTAATTGGTATTCAATAACTAAGCCAATAGCAATATAGATGTCACATAAATTGAGCTATACTCACTCTGACAAACAAGCAACCAGGAGTGAATTGAGTTTTTCCAAATCCAGGAATAGGGCCAGATTGTACTGCTTCTTCCAATTGACACCACTCCTGCGAGGTAATTGCAAAGCAATTTCCATAGCTTAAGTAATTAAGAATATCAAAGTATATTGGAAGTTATGCCAAAAGAAATGTTTATACCTCATTTACAGCAAAAGAGGCATATTTTTCGTTGGCAATTTCTTCACATCGTACAGTGGCAACCATAACCTACAAGTGTCGACCAATAAAAGAATAATAAAATAAATAAACATGTAAGCAGCAACGGAGGCATAGCAGCTAGCAGATATTACCTTATGCGCAGGAAGGTCAAGGTCCTTGTTCTCCTTGATGACTTTCCATATTTGCCGAGAACTAAAAGAGAAGCCTGAAGCAGGAACTACTCCGCGCCGGTCCCCTGCAAGCCCACCAGGAGCGATAGAATGATGGAATCGTTGCCTCAAGCTGGCAACCTACAATCGAAATAACTCATAAAATCAGAGAAGAAATACAAATCAGAGAAAAGAGATATTCAATCAAATTATTTTTCTCTGGCTTTCAATATTTAAGGCAAATTTATACTATGTTTTATACACACTTAGATTCAGACACAAGGACCCAGTCACAGATGCAGATATGGAGGTTCAATTTCAAACAACCACACATCTTGATAATGGATCATTTAATACCATCAACCAGAAGGAAGCCAGTGCACAGTTCATACCTGCTCCTTAAACTGCTCTTCCTTTTCTTCATAACTAGAAAGAGCAACAACTTCAACCTGGTCATTTGTTGCCAAGTGAAAACAATTATTATAAACTGCCAATAAAATTCTGCTACACAGAAGAGAACATCGGAAAGTTTAGCAATACCAAAGGACAGATGAACTTACATTGAAAAATTCACTTAGCGGGGTTTCCTTGTGGGCTTGTGGTTTAGGAACCGAGTCCCATATCTGCCGAGGAAAAAAGCGAAGCTACAAAGGTTAGAAAAAATAACACAACAATTCATTAACATCATATGAAAATGAAATCACAGCATTACCTTTTGAATATCTTCTCGCAAAACAGGTTCTAAATTTTCAAGTGGTGTCTATAAAAGGAAAAGGTTGATCACATCAGAAACAAATAAAAATATCTAGACACTTTAGAAAAAACAATGAACAGCATTTTGGTTACACACCCGTGTTTTATCACGTATGACAAACAGCAATGTTGTTTTGCGTGGACTAAACAATCTCATCATGACCTGAAAGCATGAACTAGCATGTGATTAGATATAAATGAAGTTTTGAGGTTCAAGGTAGCTTGTTGTCAATAGGCTGACAAAAGTTACCTGAAAGACAGTTTTCAAGAGCGGCTTATTAGCAGCTTGCTCACGGCCAATGTCATGACACCACCTTTATCAGCATTTCAGACAAACTAAAAATTAGTTGCAGAAAGAAGATTCAATGGGAAAAACATTAAAACAATAAGTACAGGTAGCTAAACTGCCTTGAAACTTTAGGGATCAGTCAGCATTAAAGATGCCTACAGGAAGAACAGGGGGAAGGAAACTCACATGTTAATTAGCACTATATCTGAGACAGCAAGAGCAAATAAGGCACTCTGCTTTTCAAATGCAGTATCATCCTGAGAGAAAGACAATTTCAGTATACAAGGTGGCAATCAAATGCAAAATTGTCCTCAGTAATATATGTTGGTTACTTTGCAAGAGAAAGAAAAGACAAAAAAGAAATAGATGCTTCAGAGTAAATCTTGAACCAAAAAATCCCTTCTTATAATAATATTTCTTCTTTCTATTAAAACAAAACTTGAATAATAGGAATTTAGGAACTCTGTTGATAACCCATAGGGGCCTAGAGAGAGACATGGGCATATTTGCATTTCAAAAATATGAAATGTAAATGCAAACTGTATATGAACATTGGCAATACAGACTGTAAAACATGATCAGAGTTACTATCGAAGAAAGTTAAGATATAACATTATCAAATGAGAAAAACACCTCTCCACGTTCTCTTCCATCTGTACCCTCCAAATCCATCACAAGGGTACAAGGCTCTATGCCAGCACATCTAGCCATCCAGATTCCTTTGGTTGTTTGAGACCTGAAAACAAGCACATGCAATCAGGTCACCATTCACCAGACTCTTACACCATGATAGTTGAGTAAATTTTATGTAATGCGGAATTGCGAGTACTTGCCTTCCCTTAAAAGCATCCATCTCTCTGAAGTTGGTACCAAACAAATGATTTAGTAGGGTGCTCTTGCCTGCCCAGAGAAAAGAAAACAACAAATTGGATATCCTTTACTTGGAATAGATCACATCATGGATAAAATTAAACAGAAGAAATAGTGAAAAGAAAATTCTCGTAGGAGTTAAGAAAAGGACCAAAGGAGACTAAACATAAGCATTAGAAATCACCACTTCAAATAGATAATGAAATCATAAATGAATCTACATCAGTATCAACTAGATGTTATTGCCCATTACTTCATAAGCAAACTTCAATTTAACCCCCTGTCAATATCGAATAACAGTCACATCCAGCATCCAGATTCAAGTAAAATATCTTAATTATATGCAGATCACCAAGTAAAAAAAAAAAACAGGTAAAAGCAATCACAAAATCCAATTAGCTTTCAAAGCAACGAAGTAACAAGAAGATTGTTTAGGCAAGAAAGCATACCACTACTCTGAGGACCCATAATAGAAACTACAGCATACGAAAGCCCGCATTCACTCAATTTCACCTCCTTCATGAAGTTATCAATCCCGGCAACATTGAATGTACCATCTCCATCAATAAGCTGAGTTGAACAACAATCACTATTTGCTGCAATAGCAGATATTCAATGTTAGTTGCAGAGCTCAAAAAAGATAGAAGCATAAGACTTGCACAGTGTTTGTGACATATAATAGAGCACCATGGCATTGTCTGATCCACTTAGACAACTCCACTTACTAGGACAAGGCTTAGTTGTTGTTGTTGTAAAGGACTTGCATAATGTTCAACAAGTATAACACAAATTGAGATCAATCACAAACAAAACAGAAGCATAGATTTGATTGTAACATTGGACTGTATACATAAATAGTGGCAAACACACTTAATCAAGAAACACAAAATCCTGCTACATCATCCAGCCGCAGTAAGAAAAGATCCATTTCCATTCTCATGACAACAAGAAAGCTCTATACACACTTGTTTGCTGGTTCCAACACTGCATTCATCAATTCAAGCCCAACCAACTAATTGGCATTCTCTTCTTAACTCTTTTCTTTTTCCCCTTAAATAATAGAAACATAAGCAACAATCTCAAACTAAACTTCTCCGGATCCAATCATATATAACTGTAACCCCCCCCCCCCCAAAAAATTATGGATCAAATTGTCAAAAACATCACACCAATAAACCCAAATAGATTTTCACTTGAAACTGATTAAAAAAAAGGCAATATTAATAACAATAATAACAAATGATAATTATAATAGCAGTTGCAAATAAAAAAGCGAAACGAATGCAAAGTGTAATTGCAAATTTCCGTTAACACCCAGAAAACATCTGATATAAAAGATTGAAACTTTAGGGGAAACAGAGAGAAATCAACATATATAATGCACGAATCAGATCGATGATGACGGAATTGAGAATCAAAGAGCGTACCCATTTGGAAAATGGATATGTTGTGTTGTGGGAATTGAGGTTAAAGGAAAGATCAGAATTCAGAAAGAGAAAAGGGAAGAATGAGAGATCTCTCACACACAACAACACAGAAGAAGGGGCATTAGCAAATTAGCAATAGTAATGTTGCATTTGGATTTGGCTTTTGATTTTTTCAATAAAGTAGGTTTGTTTGTTGTGATCAATACACTTCGATTCCCAAAAAAAAATATTAACGATGTCTTCTGCTTTTCTGAAAACTCAATTATTATTGGATCAAATACTTTTACTTTCTTCTTTTTCATAAGAATAGTTTAACTCCCTTTTTACTTTCATTTTCTCTTTATTTTTTTATTTTCAATTATTTTATTCAAGTCAATCTTTCAAATTAAAATTAAGAAATTAATAATTGAGTTTATTTTGTATGCACAATCAATTAACATAATTTCATCAAAATGACAAATCATAGTAAGTAATTGTAATAATAAATTATTATTTTTTATGATTTGTCATTTTGTAAAATTCTATGATTTGTCATTTTGTAAAATTCTATTGGTTAATAATATAAAATTATTCTACACTTAGCAGTGAATATAAATTAAATTCTTAATAATTTATGTCTTAAATTATAAAATGTGAAATTTTTATATACATAACTAACTTAAATCATTGTAGAAATTAATTTAAATAATATTTTATAATTTTAAAAAATAAACAATCAATTTCTTATTTTCAAAGATTAAAATAATATACACATAATTTCAAGGAGCAAAATATCATTCACTCTATTTTATTCATTTGAATTTGCTTAGGAGACTAATCTTCACTCATCACAATAAAAAAATTGTGTTTTGTATAAGAATTTCTTTTATAAGATAAGATTTAAATTTGCATAAATTTATCACCTCAACTATCTTTTAACCAATTTCTTTTTCTTCTTGTAGGTTGGCCTTTGGTGAACCGAAAATTTGGAAAATAGCCGCTCAAGTGTTTCTGACTTTCTGATTTCAAATGGTTAAGTGGCTGACATGGAAAATAACTATCAAATTGAAATTTCAGAGTTTTTCACACACAAAAAAGTTATATTTTTTTCCTTTTGAAAAGTTTTTTAACGTATTTTTTATTTAATAATAATTTATGTGGTATTACATTAGAATCTATGGAAGTTATGAACAAAATCACCCATAGAAATATCGTGATGTAAAATTAAAACATTCTTTATTTTACTTCAAAATGCAATCATATTCGTTTACCACAACATATTACAGTAAATCGAAATTTAAGCAATGGAAAATAATTTTTATGATATGTGGTAAATTAATTTCCTCAAGTAATGGAAATAAACCATAAAATTAGCATCTAAAATTATAAATGTCTAACAATTTAGTCCTTGGCGTGTACAAATTAATTATCATTTTAGTTGCTAATATTTAATTTAAATAAAATTAGTTTTTGATATTATATATTCAAATTATATTAGACAGATTAATCTATGATATCACTGCCTAAAAAAAATCTATGATATGATAACGTATGAATTAACTTAATTAAAAAATTACAATATTATTGACTAAAATAATAGTTTTAAATATTATAAACTATTTTAATCAACACTCAAGACTCTACTCAATGCCTTGACTACTAGATAATATTTGGCCAATAAATCATATTGCTTAAGGTTTAGGGTTCATAACTTAGGGACTTTTAATTTTTCATTGCAAAGAAAAATTATTGACATATCTGGTAAATTTTTAGGATTGAATAATTAGTGTAATAATTCAATTCACTAAATAGAACTATTACCTTCTTCTTTTTCTTGTTTTAAATAGGAGAGAGGAGAGGAATAGGCTAATTTAATGGCATGAAATTCTAGACCAAAATGTTTAAGAAATATCATTTAAGTACAACTCAATAAGCAACTATTTTTATTTAGATCTTGAATTTATGATATATAAATTCCTTTATTTAAAATTACATAAGTTTGAAAACATGAATTAAAATCTCATATCCATAACTGATGCATTATGGTAGTTTAAGGGAAATCGTTGAAAATTTATTATTTTAATATAAAAATTAAATAATAGAAGCCAAAATATTAATTGAAATACATCCAAATCTTTGAAAGAAAAAAAAAACAAAGGAAAAAGAATGGTATTGGTGGCGGTGGAAGAATGGGACCCAATTGCCGCCCATGACTCATTGGTTTTACTTTTGTTTTCCTGCCCTTCAGCGAAAGTGGACGGCGTCTGAATCATTCATAAATGAATTCGGAAAACGCGACTCTTAGAGAGCGTGAAACCAAGCGCCACACCAATCCTCATCATTATTCCATGAGTAGTATTATTTATCCTAATACTTTAAGATATTATATCGATATATTTTTATTCTAATTGAATGAGAGATGTGAATTCCAAACTAAATGAGATTATATTAATCAATCATAAATAAAAATATATTGGTATTGTATTATAAATAATGAGTATAAATAATATTCTCTTTTATTACTTCTAAGGGTATTTGACTTGCGTTGTTGTCAGTTAGTAGTTGCTTCCTTTGCAGCCTTCCGTTGTCACTACACTTATTTTGTGGATCCCACATCTGCTAACCATTTCATTGTACAATATTCAACACCAACATTCCTTGCCCTCAAACAAAACTCAAAAAAAAGTGAGAGAAATAATGTTTTATGTATAATTTAATTTTGGTACAGCAAAGGGTGTACAAGTTTTTCTGGGGCTTACTCAGTTGCAGTCGGTGGTTTGTTCGGTTTGTGTAGTCACATTTTAACCACAATATAAATATGGATAACTGCAAAGAAAATGGGCAAACGCACATCCCTTACACTCGCAAACTCCATGTTTTCAGCCACAAAATGAGAACAACCACAATCACGCCCACCACCCAAAACTAAGGATGCGTTTGGTATGCTGTATTAAATATAATAGTATAAATTTATATTATATATTATATTCTTATACATTGTTTAGTGCAACAACAATATTGTATAAGCTTATATATTATAATTTAACTTATATATTAAAATGTTGTATAACTTAATATAGTATAAGGAGGTAATATTAAATTATTTTAATGTATAAGGTTACCTTCATTTTTTAATATTTTATTAAAATAAAATAATTCTTAAATAAATAATAATAAGTAAATATTTATAAATAAAATTATTTCATAATAAATAAATATTATTAACAAATAATTATGATATCAATTTAGCTATATACAATAAAAATAAAAAAATAATTATAATTAATAAATATAAAATAAAATAAAATATTAAATAGAAATAAATATTTAAAATAAATAATAAATAATATGTAATATATAAAATTAAGGATTAATAATAAAAATATTTTGGGTTAATATTTATTTTAAAATTTAAATTTAAATATTTATAATTAAAAATATATAAAACAATTATCTAATATTTATATAATTTATTGAAATAATAAATAATTATAAAATATTGAAATAAATAGTAATATTTAAAATAAATTAAATTTTAATTAATAAATATTTACCTAAATATGATATTTAAAAATTATATTTAAATCATTAATAAAAAAAATTTATTTAATTTAATATTTAATTAAAATATTAGAATTATTTATAAATAAATGATAATATTATAAAATATAAAATATAATATCTTATACAATGTTACACTAAACACTATATAGTATTAAAAGTTTATGACCTTATCTATAAAGGTTATATTTGGGTCTTATGCTGTGAGTCATTGTCCATCCAACGTACCAACGGGTCCTAAACAATAAATTGTTGACAACGACAACTTCGAGTTCTCCTTCGTTTCTAGAGACCTCAATTCGTCTCCTCTCTTCATGACATTTTCCATAATGGACAGATCATACCAACCTACTAGCTCTATGTCCACAACATCTTCAATGGTGTCGTAGCTATTTTTGTTTCTCCACCAACTTCTCGCTATGGATGCCAAAATGGCAACGGTCGGCATTGTTTTCCTTGAGGACGCTCATGCTCCAGGAGTGTAAAATTATGTTGTGTGTTCATCGACGGATGGCGCAATAATGAGAAAGGTGTCGATGTGGGGACATGAACCCTACACCCTGGCAAGAAGAGCAACTTTGACGACTTGTCGTTGTCTAGGCGGTGGAAGCTTCAAGGTTTGCTCTTCAGGAGCCATAATGACGGAAGGAGTCAACATTGTTGTTTGTAGGTCCTAAGAAGAGAAGAACAAGGTAGCCCTGAAACATAATGGCTCCACCTAGGGGTAGCAAAATGGGTTAAACCCGCTGGGTTAGCTCGTCAACCCATGATTTTTTGACTCCGCAGGTTAAATAACTATGATGGGTCAACTCACTCGTCGCCTAGCCAGGTTTTATGGCCAACCCTCAACGGGGTACCGGGTTAGTAAATAGCTGAAAATATAATAAAAAATGGGTTGGGTCAACCTACTATTTTTGAGGGAGTGAGTTAGCACTTTCAACCCAAACAACCAAAATGGATCAACTTACCAGGCCAGATTTGCCACCCCAGCTCCACCAGAGACGGTGGAGCCACCATGGTGAAATATGGGGACCTAAATAAGAGTTGTTTTAAAAATCAAAATGAGCTTGGTACCTATATACTTAATTGCCTTTTGTGCTTTGATGAATTCCAAATTCAGTGCCATTCTTTGTTTTGTGCCTACATTTTTCTTTTGCATTTAACCATCCTGCACCAAATGCACAAATAACGGCGACTACACATAGCAAGCACCCTTTTTATATGCAATTAAAATTTAATTACAAATTTCCTGATTAAACTAAATGTGTAGAACCTATCTTTCAACTTGAGTGGAATAAAGCTTCTCTTATTTTCTCTCATCAAACTTGCACAATGCAGCAAACTTATTCAATGCTATTTAAGAATTAAAAAGTTCTCTTTGCTCTAAGTTGTATTGTTCCGCATTTAATTTGATGAATCTTTTTTTTCATAAATATCTTATATGGATGATTTACATACAAAAAATGCTTGTAGTATTCAATAGATTTACAGCTAAACATCTAGAGTATTTATAGAGAGTTAGTGCGAGAGAGAGAGAGAGAGAGAGAGAGAGAGAGAGAGAGAGAGAGAGAAAGTGAGGGAGTAGAAGCATGTGAGTCAATGGAGGCTCGAGGAGTCTATTCCATCAGCAAAGGTAGGGAGTTATGAATCAAAGGGATATCAAGAGACGTGTGTTTTAACCTCTTTAGCGCTTTGATGTGGCTTGGCAAAAATTGAAGAATATTTCTCACAATGTCTTCATAGATAACTTGCCTCTTTCAATGTCAAAATCATGGTTATGGTAGCTCTTCAGCCACTTCGGTAAGGCTATCAACATCTTAATCTCATGAAAACAAAGGAAAACCTTTAGGAATCCTTTCGCTTTTATCAGATTCTCCTACCTTAAGGAAGCCCAAGCAGCAATCATTGATATAACGATAGAACCCTGGTGTCGTCGCAAACGGTGCATAGCAAGGACTCATGTAATACCCAATATACACGTGTCAATAAACAAGTTTCATACGGCCCTTGTGTCCCCTGGGACCCACCACGGTAGCCAAAAAGGCCCCAGATGCATGAAGGGTCAAGGGATGGAGTTTGGGTGTTGTTGTTGTAGATTTTCAGGAGCAGGCTTGCTGGCGGCAGGGCAGGCTAAAGGTCTCGCTCCAGTGAGCATAACTCGTTATAGCGAGTGTGAGCTCCAGTAGGCTCACTGCAACGGGGCTTACTCGCAGCGAGCGATTTGATGTTAGCGCGTGCAAATGATGCAAGTTTCCATAAGTGAGATCTCCACCCATATAAAACAGCCCAAGCTTCGATTTTTCATATTAGAAACTGAAACCCTTCCTCTCCAACTCTATTCTACCTCCCTCACTCCAACCTCATTCCAATCTCCATAATCCAAGCTCCAAGGTAAGGGTTTGTCAATGTTTTATGCTAGATTTTTTCCCCTCCTTCTTCCTCCATGTATGGGCTTTGTTGTTTCTCCATTGTTATCAAGTGGGGGTGCTCCCAATATTGTTAGAGCTAGATTAAAGTTATCTAGAGGTTGATAAAGATTGATCTTGAGTTTTATGGTTGTTATGGTAGACATTGGTGCTCTCTCAGTTCCCAGAGCTCATTGGTATTGACACCACTCTTTTCTCCCTCCAAGTGAGTGGGTTCGAATCCTATAGCCTCTAGATTGATCATCGTAGCTATTTTCATTATATTGCGGTATTATTGCATGATTTTAGAGACAATCCTAAAGAAGTTATGAATTATTGTTAGTTTATCAAGCTTATGGGATTATGATTTTCCAAAGAGCATAGATCATGTGTTTTATGAGACTCATAGGATAAATTATTGCTAAAATAACTTTCAATGAAGAGCTAGATTATGAATATGACCTTCTTTAAAGATATTTCAAAAAGACTTTGGAATACCAAGTTTAACTATTATGAATAGAAGGTTTAGCTTTTGAATAAATATGTTACTTCGTTTTCAGAGCTATTATGTTTATGATTTCGAACCCTAGTGTTTTGAGCTATGAATTCAGATTTATCAAGTTTATAAAATGCTATGCTAGCTTGAGATTTAATTTAGAATTTTAGTTTTATGGTACCAAGAGGTATGGAATTTAGTATGATTCGTAGCAAGCCTAGATACATATTCTATGGGTTTAAAATCAGAATGCCTACAAGTAGGTGATCCCTTAGGCACGATTTCCATGGCAGAGTTATGCTAAAGTCAGGTTGTTAGAGTTATATGAATCTAGAACTCTTAGAGTACTAAAAATTTAGAGGTTCTTGTTCGCTGGGACGGAGCACCCACCCTTTAGTTATGAAGTTTTCAGTATTGTTGATTTTATTTATTTTTGTTGAGTTATGTATGATGAGAAATATTAGTAAACGTCATAGAGACAAAATCAGTAAACAACCATGGAGACAAATCCGTAAACAACCATGGAGACAAATCCCGCCATGGAGACAAATCCACGCCATGGAGGCAATCCCTTGAACAACCAAGGTTCGTAAGAAGGATAAGATTTCCGATAGAAGCTCATGTTCACTAGGGAATGAACATTGCTTTTTGAATGATAGAAACAATTATTATATTTACGTATATATGTACATATGAAGAATGCTTTGAAGTTTGTTTATTATTTTCTTTAGTATTATTGCTATCATGTTTTTATTATTATTGTTGTTGTTATGATTTCATACTTCCGTTGTTGTTGTCCTATAAAGGGGGTACAAAAAATTTCACTCACTGAGTTTTAGATAAAACTCACCCCTCTCTTTCTCCCTTTACAAATACAGTAGTTGTTACGGGTTATTCCAGTCACCTCCTTCTCTAGTAGTAGAGATATCATTGGTGAGCTCCACTTTGGCTGGAAGTGCCCTTTTGTTGTTAGAGTGCTCTAGTGTCATTTGCGGACGGGTCTTGGACCATAGAGATGTTTTGCATTTTGTTTTACCATAAATCATATCATATTGAATTTGCATTATTATAGCTTTTAGGTTTTTAAATCTCTATAGAGAGCAATTTAGCATATGTTGTATTATGATTGCAAATTCAAAGTTTGATTATGAAACTAATTATGATGATTTGGATTTCAAAGAGAAAATGATTTATGTTAGATATGAAATTATGTTTGAAAATGAATTTTATGATTGAAGCCTACATATAGAGAAACTTAAAAGGTCACGAGACTTAAGTAGGGATGAGATTCTTCAAATGCTAGTCACGATCCAAGTCGAGTCGTGACAAAGTGATATTAGAGTCATAGGTTTCCCTGCATGGTCCTGGAACAAGTGTCCACAAGTGATGTGGCGTTTATGTAAATGAAACTAGGCCATTTGCATTAATGCAATGTTTTTTTAGGCCTATAAAAAGTCAGTCATGTTTATGTTCAATAAGAGTCTCTGTCATTTCTTTGGAATTTTTAATCCAGCCTCCTATCATTTTCCTTCCTTTCGAATGAGCTATGTTACCCGTTAACCGTCGTCATTATCGCCACCCTCGCACCACATCATTTGTACAGTTGCATATGGCGCCTCGAACGGGCCATTTTAAACCTATTAGAGATAGTTATTGAGCACATTCAAGCTAAAGTGCATTGAAAAGGGAGTAAGCAGGAACAATTAGCTTAGACAAAGGTCGCGGGTCCAAACCAGAGCCACCTCTCTTAGTGCCCTACCCCCAATGTGTCCCAGTATCACACAATTAAGAGATCAAGATAGCAGCTACTCCAAGTAGGAAGGTTAGCACGGACCGATTGGTTACACCTAGTTGTTAGACAGCGAAGACGCCATGAAGGCCAATGCCTATGGGGTATGCTTGCATGTTACAAATGCAATTGGGCGCGGAGAATGATAGCTATCTCATAAAGTTACAAGTCGGAAGAAGCGAGAAACTTAAGGTCCCCAAGGAAAAGAGTTCACGTGAAAGTGACCTAGAGTTAGTAGGCAAAATCAATGAAAGCACAAATCATGCATATAGGCATATTGTAGGATTGATATTTTGTTTCTGATTTGTTAAGTTAATTGAAGAAATCTTTGATACCATGAATATCATGTAAGTCATGTCCTTGAAGATGCATCCTGCATGATTTATGTTTAGGAACGATGTTTTCGCATGGTAAAGGTATAAAATGCATGTGGAGTATGTTAATGACCTGATGTAAAGTGCTTAATTGGTTCCAAATGTCCATTATGATGATGCATTATATGAATCCAGTATGCCTGCCCAATATGTGAACAACATGGTATGACCTCTAGTTTAGTTTTGGACATTTATTTGGATCATTATGCATGTTAATCGCATTTGATTGCTTTGAATTTCTGCTTGTTGTTTTTCCAAGCATGCGCATGAAGTGAAGGTGTTAGAAAACATATATGTAGTATGCATGCTTCTTCCCTTAACCCATGCATGTAAGTTAGATAAAAGAAACTTAAATGAAATTTATCATGGTTAAGTTGCAGCTTGGTAACATGATAGTAAGAAGTTAATGGGCTTGATAAGGTAATAAGAAGCATGTTGTTTGCCTCAATTATATGTACATGTATGATGTGTGATACATGTGAAAGTAAGGATTAGGCGTATGAATGCCATGTATGTCTTTGCATTTTCTATGTATATGGATAGAGTAGTTGAATTCCATGCATGACACGCGTATAGAGAGTGGGAAAGTTTAGGAACCAAGGGCTATGAGTCCTTGTAGTCCAAGTTGATGTCACACACAAGAGAAAGAGAATCAAAATAAGGACGAAAGTGACGTCAGATCCTATCTTCAAGAGCTCGTGCGTGCCCGCGCGGCGAGCATAGATGTTCATCCAAGACTTGCATTGTGGAAAGGGTTGCCTTTGGCGAGCCTTCCGTGTAAGTGTCATGATCAAGCGTTGTCACCTCGATAGGAAATGAAGCCATTGGAGGCAAAGCCGTCCAGATGTGATAAATGACATCCTCAACTAGAGTGACGGAGCGTGGCCTTTAGGATGGCACTCTCTCCTATATATCTGCTAATATACCCGAGTATCATGTCAGTATGTTCAGGCATGCATACCCATCCTTGAAAGCCCATGTGGGTTAAGTATCTCATCTTCTTGATCTTCTAGTTACACAAGTTCAATTTGGGGACCAATTCCTTTTAAGGGGGGAAGAATGTAATCAAATACATATGTCAGTAGACAAGTTTTGTATGGCCCTAGGGTCTTCTAGGACTCACCACGGTAGTCGGAGCCCAAATGCATGAAAGACCAAAAGATAGAGTTTGGGTGTGTTCCAGATTTTGGGACGGGCTCGCTGCAGCGACTTGTGCGACCCAATGTTAGCACAATGTAAAACGACGCAGTTTTCATAAGTGAGATCCCACCCCTATAAAACACCCAAGCTTGGATTTTCAGTCAGAAACCAAAACCATTCCCTTCCAACTCTCTTCCACCTCCCTCACTCCTAACCCCATTCCAATCTCCATAATCCAAGCTCCAAGGTAAGGGTCGTCAATGTTTTATGCTAGATTCCTTCCCTCCTTCTTCCTCTATGTATGGGCTTTGTTATTTCTCTATTATTGTCAAGTGAGAGTGTTCTCCCAATGTTGTTAGAGCTAAATTAGAGTTATCTAGAGATTGATATTAGATATTGATCTTGATTTTTATGGTTGTTATGGTAAACATTGGTGCTTTTTCGTTCCAAAGCTCAATTAGTGTTGACACCACTCTTCCTCCCTACTAGGTGAGTGAGTTTGAATCCTGTAGCCTCTAGATTGATCATTGTAGCTATTTTCATTAGATTGTGGTATTATTGCATGATTTTAGAGACAATCCTAAAGAAGTTCTGAATTATTGTTGGTTTATCAAAGCTTATGGGATTATGATTTTCCAAAGAGCACGGATCATGTGTAATACCCTAATATTTAACCCAACACACCTAGGACGTATTAAGATTAATTATTAGTTATTACTTCCCTTTTGAAACTCGTTTGTAAAATTACTTAGCGGAAAATACAGGTAAATTTTTTTTGAAATGAATACGTAAAACAGATGCGAGCCATCACGTACAACATAAGCGAAACGTAAAGTACAAGTAAATAAATCATGCAAAACAAAAGCAACAAGGAACACCTCAATCATAAAAACATTCATCATAATATTAATTATCATAGTTTAGTACATACATTGAAACATAAAAAGCATAAAGTCTTACCCATATAGTGGACAGAGGCAATCCAGAAACATAAAATACAAGAAATGAAACGGGAAACATAACAACAAATACATGGAAAACCCCAAAAGATCGGTCCCAACCCATGGCTACCTCCTCCCTCGAGCTCCTGATGACGCTGCTCCTCGTCCCTCGAAGGTACATACCCAATGGCCTGCAGCTCCTCGGGCGCGTGCAACGGAAAGGTGGACGGACATGACCTCCTCAACGTGGGCACATCTCCGGGCGTCGAGCTAGCCTGGGTGTGTCACCGTCCTAATTGTCCTCCGATATCCATGGGAACTCAGGGCGGACCCCTAGGAGAAGATGAGTGGGGAATCCTGGACGGTAGTCCTGAATGCCTGGCGGAGTAGGTAACCGCACCGCCAAAGATGAAGGGCAGGCACGACGTTCTCTCGTCATGGGGTCGCATCCTCTCAAAGATCAAATCATCGCCATAGGGAGAGGTTGAGGTGAAGCGGAAGCGGGACCGGAAAAGCAACGGGCGTCGATATATGCAAAAATACGCACGGCACAACGACCTTCGAAATGGTGTGACTGATGATCTGGGTCATAGTGCACCTCCCATACGGGCGTATCAACAAAAATCACGAATGATGCCATCGGAATCTGAAGACGCGCTGAAAAGAAGATAGAAAGGGTGAGAATCTTGCTAAAGAATCTCGTAGGGAAACCTCCTATCCTAGTGTCATCGTTTACGTCCCAGGAACCTTGGGTTTATTTATAAAAAGGTTATACATGCAGAGGTTCATTATGAGGTTTTCATAAAAGATAAATTATCCAAGATCCATGTCTTTATCACGAATCTTAATGCATGTATGAGCAAAGCAGAACATGAATGCATGGCAATACCTTATGCGCAAACAAATAAAGCATCTCATCAATAACAAATTCTCAATTAAGTGGCATGTACTTTCTCATAATCAACTTCTCTCTTTCATAAGCAAAAGCTTCACGTCTTTTCTCATTTCTCAAACTTGTGACATTATGGTATGTAAAAAATAGTAACCGACCCTGACTAGGCTATGAGCTTATACCTTAACTAGTCATCACTAGTTCTTACTTATCCTCTTGATAAGCGAATCATAATCATAAAAATAATAATCCGACTCCCGAGTACGCGGGGACCTAAGGAATCACCCATCATGAGGCTTTCTTCCTTCTCCAAAACGCATCAGACGTTAAGCCAAGTGACTTTGTCCGCTTTGGAGGGCTAATGTCGATGTTCTCACGGTTTTACCTTCTCCTCACCATCAGGAGAAGTACGTCTAAACCTGCAAATATATTATTTAGTTAAGACCAATGACATTATCCGCTTTGATATGGCTCCATGACATTACCTCCCACGAGTTTCCTTTCTCCTCAGGTAGGGAGAAATGCGTCTTGGTATGTCACATATAAAAATCTCTCTTTTCAAAACTTTCTCAAGTCCCTCAAATTTGACGGAAATTTGGGCATAACGTCATTACTCTGAATTTCCTCAAATTTGAGCCATGCCACATAACTTAAAACGCACATGTTGTTCTCATGAAATTTCTCAATCAAATCAATCTCTTCATTCAGGAGCATACCCTCCTAACTTATTCATATTTCGCTTTCTCATGCATCTTAAGCACAACATACCACGTTATTCCAACAACATGTCACAAATACACATATGGCCTCATGTTTATGATATTAACATATTCACATTGTTACGAGTATACTCACTCGGTCTCATTCTCACATCACACCTTCTATCTCATGGTGTCTTATGCTTTGACCCTACGAGTCTTAAACTTATGTTCTAATGATTCTAACTTTCATTATGGATCTTTATTACACCTAAGGGATCATCACCTATAATTTCCTCTAATGTTTATGCTTTATAACATAACCAAATAGCTCTACATCTTTTGAGCAGAATTTTGTCATATGATTACGGGGTCCTAAATCTCTATCTTTGATCCTTTCTAAGTTCCGTCTTCGCCTAAGGCTCTATAATCAATTCCTAAACCAATTATGAGGGATTCCTACACATATCCACTAATTATAATTCATTTTCTTAAGTCCAATTATGCTGGAACAGAATTTACAATGTGTGCATCTAAAGGTTCTAGAATTCACATTTTAAGTCTTTTCTAGTTACTTGTTCTTTCCTAACTTTCCTAAATCGTTCCTTGCTTCAATCAAACATAATTTTACATATTTTAACACCATAAAACAGAATTTATACAGTGACCAATTGCACAAGCTCAAATATATAAGCATCATATAATCACATAATCTCATGATTTAAAAGCATATAAGTTACTAGTTTCTCTTGGAATTATTTTAGAAACTCAAAACTCTTTTAGAAGTCAATTCCTCTCATTAAAATCATACAAAAATAGGTAAGGTCAGTAGCTAATTTATTTAGCTCAAGGAATAGAGTTAAAACATCAAACTTTGTTCATAAGGTTCTTTAAATACTCCTAAGCTTAGAAAAATTCCAAGACTTAGACTATGGGCACTTATGATTAGATGAACTTATCTCAAGTCCACCATCATCATCACAAGGCCGAAATGGCATTCTTGAAATGCCTCCATTTTCTAAAACTTTATGTAAGATACTTGGACAAGTCTTTGAGCTCTAGGATGTTTAAGTGATGGCATAAACTTAAACATGCAATGCACTTATTTACTCTTCATTACAAAATAAAGTGAGAATATAAAATAAATATGAAATACAACCTCATTATTATCTTTAAATATTAAGTGATGACTTGAAATATAAACATGAAATGCAAGCTTGGAAACTTAAACATGATAATGCAAGTTCATTTAGTTATTCTTGAGAGCTTAGTGATGGCATCAAAATAAATATGCTATGCAAGGCATAAACATAAACATGAATGCAACTCATTTTATCTTAACTAGAGCTCTTACAAGACTTTAGAGGAATATTATAACCTTAACCCAATATGTATCTTAGCAACATAAAGTGAGCTTTAGAGTTCTTAGCATCAAGTCTTCAAAGAAGCCTTTGGTTTTGAACTTCATCATCAACTCAAGAAAATGGACACAAAGCTCAACACTTTGTCTAAACAAACATACAAAGAACTAAGTCATATTCTTTATTTTATTGCTCATGGGCTTCAATCTAGAGTAAAACTCTTAGAACGGCCGACCAACTTTAAAGTTGGCAAGGGTAAGCTTAAGCTCTTTGAAACCATAGGATTAATTTTCTTAACAAAACTTTTGTGATCTATTTAACATCTTTAACAAAATTTGTTCAAACCAAGGAAGAAGAAACCGAAATATTCAAAGGAAAAAGGAAGAGAAACCAAAACTTTAGAAAGGAAAAGAAAAGGAAAAATTGAAACTATGTATGGTCCAAGACTAAGATTTCAAGCTTTAAAGGTTTCTCACATGACAACAACAAGCCATTATCTTGAAACCTCATCATCAAGCCAAAGTTTTTCTCATGAAAAGGCTCCAAGGCCGAAAAGGAAAGGAAGAAGAAAAAGAGTTTTGAACTAAAGTAAACTAGAACTTTTGAAGAAAACAAGTAAAAACTTTGAAACAAAACCCCTACCTAAGGAAGTCTTTGAAAAGGATGAAAGAAAACTTGATTCTTGAAAAAATGAGAAGACAAAATCTTCTTTGAAGGTGGGTATGGATTCGGCCAGAGGGGAAAAGTAAGGAAGATGAATTTTTCTTGAGTTTGTAAGCTTGGAAATGGAAAGTTTGAGTGTTTAAGAGATGGTTTGAGGTGGGAGAGTGGTGGTTTATGGTTGTTTGTGGTGGTGGAAATGTTTCTTTGAAGAAGGAAAAAGAAAAGCAAGATGAGAGAAATTTGAGAGAAAAGGGAAAGTGCAAGAAAGTCAAACTTAGCAAATGATCTAAAGTGTAACAAGGTTCTTCAAGGCTTGATATTTATAGAAAATTAACACAATGGTGGCTGATTGGAGGGACGATGGCCGACGGTCTTCATGGCCAAAGGGAGAGGAAAATATCTCTTGATTGGTATGGTTGTAAGTATGGGCAAAGCATGGTGAGGTATGGCTTCAAGTATGGTCCAAAGCATAGTCTTCGAGTGAAGAAAAGTCAACATGTGATGGAATTAAGGGGAGGATCGGCCACTCCATGCAAGCCAAGGGAGGAATGATTTGTTCATGTAATGGTGGTTTAATGATGTGTTTAGGTGTTTCTTTGATTAAGGTTTTGATTACGAGTTGTAAGAAAGTGTTTAGGTGAGGTAATGACTAATTAAGGTTGTCAATACTTGTTTAGTTGAGTGATCTTGCTAGATTAACAATTTAAAATCATTCTTTTGGTCAAATGAGGTATGAGCACAATTCCTTAATTTAAGGAATTGGAGAGAAAAATACTATTCAAGATTCCATGACTAGGAATCTTGAATTACAATGTAATTAGAGTTTAACTAAACAATCTTAGATTCTAATTAATCTTAATAAATTATTTTGACTCTAGATTAATAAGAAATAAATTAATCTTTATTAGAACCTAATATTGCTTAGGTTTTCTAATTCGTCATAACTCCTGTACATGTTCTCAGGGCAAAATAGTAATTTTTCACTAAAATTGCTTCGAGACCTGAATGCAGCCAAAGCTAGACATCAAATACCACTCACAAACATCATCCAAACTTCTGGAAAAGTTTCGGACTCAAACGCACCTACCGTGTAACGCCCGATTTCTCCTGTTAGAGTACAAATGACCAAAATGCCCTGAGGTCATTCTACCAAAATTAAAGGACAGTTGGCAACCCTCAATGGGTGAACTGATGTTTGAAGGGGATTATGCTGTTATGAATGATATAAAGGAGGAAACCTCATTTCTAAACTTCCCTAAAATGACCAAAATACCCTCCTCTGTACACGGGTAAAGATGGTAGCAAACTTTTCCAGGAAGTTTAGAATGATGTTTATGAGCAACGTTTGATGTTTAGTTTGAACAAAGGTCCTGCAGGTTTAGTGCGAAATTACCATTTGCCCCTAGGCAAGTGTAGTGCGCCTAATGAAGCAATAAGCGAACCTAAGCAATATTAGGCTCTAATCGAAGATTAATTTATTTCGTTAATTAATCTAGAGTCAAAATGATTTATTAAGGTTAATTAGAACCTAAGATTGCTTAGATAAACTCTAATGATATTCTTTAAATTCAAGATTCTAGTCATGGAATCTTGAATAGTGTTTCTCTCTCTTTTCCTTAAATTAAGGAATTGAGCCATACCTCATTTGACCAAAAGAATTATTTTAAATTACTAATCTAATAGGATCACCCTCCTAATCAAGTCTTGAACCACCTCAATTAACCATTTTCTCACCTAAACGCTTGCTTACAAACTCCTAATCAAAAAGCCTAATCATAGAAACACTTAAACACATCCTTAAACCACAATTACATGAACAAAAATCCCTTCCCCTTGGCTGATGAGGCCGAAAATCTGTCCCCAAAATGGTGCCACATGTTGAGTTGTGACCACTCCAGCCCATGCTTTAGGCCATACCTTGCCCATGCTTCC
This sequence comes from Dalbergia oliveri, assembly GCA_030441495.1. Classification (NCBI taxonomy): domain Eukaryota; kingdom Viridiplantae; phylum Streptophyta; class Magnoliopsida; order Fabales; family Fabaceae; genus Dalbergia; species Dalbergia oliveri. Next base: position 2,098,486 of record JAMLFY010000016.1, read on the forward strand.
AACCATGCTTGCCATGCCTAAACCCATGCTTTTGTAAGAGATATTTCCTCCTCCTCCTCTCCAAAATGGCCCGGTTCCTCCCTTGGAAGCCTCAATGTTGAAAATTCCTATAAATACCAAGCCTTGATGAACCTTGTCACACTTTGGCTCACTGGTAAGTTCACACTTCTTGCAAATTCTCATTCCTCTCAAATTCCCTCAACTTGCTGATTTCTTCCTCAAGACTCCAAAAGGATTTCCTTCTCCTTCCATCTAGAAAACAAAGCTTTCTTACATCTCTTCAAGACTTCTTAAGGTAGGGGTTAAGTTTTGATGATTTTTGTTTGTGTTCTTCAAGAAAGTTCTAGTTTTTCTCTTGGTTTTCAAACTTTTTCTTCCTCTTTCTTTTCGGCCAGAGGCCTTCTTACAAAGAATGTGAGCTTGATGATGAGGTTTCAAGATAATGATTTGTTGTTGTCATGTGAGAAACCTAAAGCTTGAAACAACTTGGTCTTGGACCATACATGCTTGGATTTCCTTTCTTTTCTTGGCTTAAGTTTCGGTTTTTCCTCTTCCTCTTTCCTTTAAGGATTTTCATTTTCTTCTATGGATTTGAACAAAGTTTGTAAAATATGTCTAGTAGATCACGAAAGTTTTGTTAAGAAAGTTAATCTCATGATTTCAAAGAGCTCTAGGCTTACCCTTGCCAACCTTAAAGTTGGTCGCCGTTCTAGAATCGCGCTAGATTGAAGCCTATGAGCAATAAAATAAAGAATATGACTTAGTTCTTGTAGTTTTGTTTAGACAAAGTGATGAACTTTGGGTCCATTTCCTTAAGCTTGATGGTGAGTTCAAACCTTAAGATTTCTCTTGAAGTCTAGGTGCTAAGAACTCTAAAGCTTGCCTTATGATGCATAATGGGTTGAGGTTTATGTTCCTCTAAAAGTCTTGAAAGAGCTCTAGCTAAGACAAAAACAAGATGCATTCATGTTTAAATTTATGTCTTGCATCTCATGTTTATTTTGATGTTATCACTAATTTCACAAGACTAAATGAATGAACTTGCATTACCATATTTAAATTCCCAAGCTTGCATTTCATGTTTATATTTCAAGTCATCACTTAATCCTTAAAGATAATAATGAAGTTGCATCTCATATTTATTTTATGCTCTCACTTTACTTTCTAATGAAGAGTAAAATAAAGTGCATGGCATGTTTAAGATTTTGTCATCACCTAAACACTCTAGAGCTCAAAGACTTGCCCTAAGTATCCTAAAAAGGAAACTCCATTCAAAAAGAAATGGATGAGTTTTGGTATGAACCAACAATGGTTTGATTTTGTAAAATACATGAATGATTTTCAAGGAAATGTTGGAAAACTGTTTTATGAGGTCTCAAGAGGTTTAAAATAGTTTGGAATGTGTCAAAATCATGTTTTCTCAATTTAGAAGGTTTTGGTTCATCGATTACCACCAATGTATCGATTACAGAAAGTTTTACGAAGGACTTTTGGTTTTAGTAATCGATTACCAGAGGTAATCGATTACTGCGTCTTCATCCCAGAACCTTCTGGAAACCTGGAGTAATCTATTATAATGTAATCGATTACCAAATGTTCTTTACTCTTCAGAAACAGATTTAACCCTAAGTAATCGATTACGTCGTATGTAATCGATTACCCTATGTTCTTTACTTTTCAAAACTTTAACCCTACGTAATCGATTACCATTATGTGTAATCATTACCCTTGTTGAAAACCCAGAATGAATTGAACTCCTGGTAATCGATTACTAGGAACATGTAATCATTACCAAAACACCTTTTGTTTTAGAAAACATTCCAAGAGAAAACTAGCAACTTATATGCATTTCAACCCAAGAGATTATGTGATCTTATGGGTTCATGATTTGGTTCTATGTTTGGCTGTATAAATGCTGTTCTAAGGTGTTAAATGTGTAAAATTATGTTGAGTGAAGCAAGGATCGATTTAGAGAAGCTAGTAAAGAATAAGTAACTAAAAAGGGACTTGAGATGAGAATTCTAGAACACCTTAATACAAAGAAGTGCAAATCTGTTCTAGAATGGTTAATTCAGGGATAAATGATTCATAATTAGTAAGACGTACAAGATCCCTTCATAAATGATTAGGTGCTAATTTCTAAGTATAAGATGATGATAAGAGATCTAAGTGGTTTATAACTTAGAGAACATGCCTAGGAATCCCTCATAATTGATCTAAGAATTAATTATGGAATTTTAGGGAAGATGGATCTTAAAAGGGTCGCGAATGGAGATTTAGAGCCCTTAAGCAAACGATATATATAGTTTCTCCCTTTATGTTGAGTGCTGAGTGGAATCTTGGTGAGTTCAAATTTTAGAGGAAAAGTTTAAGTGCCAACCCTAGAGGGTAATAATAATGCAAATACAAGTTTAAAGCCCGAAAGGGCAAAGCATAAGATCCTGTGAGATAGGTGGAAGAGAGTATGATTATGATGATGAACCTCGTGCACACGTATGATGATGTGATTATGTTAGTTCCTTGAGCATGAAACTTTATATGCATAATTTGATGAATTGTTGTGTTTGAAATGCATAATGTTTCAAAGATATGAATGAAATTAGAAATATGCTCATGTGAACTAGAAAGTTATGGCAATGAGAAAGTTCCATGAAAATGATGCATGTGACTGAAATTATGTGGCATGACTCAAATTTGAGGAAATTCGAAGTAGCTGTTATGCCGCCGAATTTCCGTAAATTTGGACAAAAAGAAAGTTTTTGAGAAATATGAAGTTTAAAAGTTATACGCCGAGACGCATTTCTCACTCTCAGTAAGAGAAAGTAAAAGGATGGGGGTATGGACGCGACCATCCAGCGGACAAAGTTGGTCTTAACCAATCGATGCGTTTCGAAGAAGGAGAAAGTCCCATGATGGGTGATCCTTAGCCCCTACCCGTACTCTGGGAGTCGGGATTATGATATTTATGATTCGCTTATCAAGAGGATAAGTAAGAACTAGTGACGACTAGTTAAGGTATGAGCTCATAGCCTAGTTTAAGGGTGCGGTTACTATATTATTGGTGACACAAGTATGAGAAAAGGAAAGATGATCAAAGAAAAGTTTCATGCCACACAATGTTGTTTGAATTATTGTTTGATTTACCTAAAGTGCTACCATGCATCCATGAAACATTATGTTGCATACATGCATTAAGAATCATTATAAAAGACATGGACCTTGGACAACGACCTTTGTGAAAACCTCATAATGAACCTATGCATGCTCAACATTTTCATAATAAACCCAAGGTTCCTGGGACGTAAACGATGGCACTAGGATAGAGGACTTCCTCCTGAGATTCTTTAGTAGAGTCTCACCCTCTCTCTTTCTTTCCGTTACGTCTTCAGATATCGATGGCGTCGTTCGTGATTTTCATTGACCCGCCTACATGGGAGGTGCACTATGACCCCGAGCATCAGTCCTACCACTTCAAGGGTCATTGCGAGGTGCGCGTTTTGCATATGTGGGACGCCCTTTGCTTCCCCGTCTCCAGCTATCACTTCGATCCGACTTCACCCTTTGGCGACGACCTGATCTTGAGAGGACACGACCAGGAATAGCAGACGTAATCCAGACCTTCTTGTCGGAGGTACGGATATCAGAGTATGTTCCCGTCCGATCAGAGGCTGATCCTTGGAGGGATCTTCCCCTTCGTTCCCTATGGGTCACGGAGGAGGTAGTGAGGACACGTCACCCGCGAGGCATGCGAGGCGCGTCGAGCAGGAGAGGCGACCACGACGCGGAGGCCACGCTGTCCCTGATTCCATGCCTAGATCTCCGCTCGTTGGGCTACATTGGAGGAGCTCGTCAGTCGCGGCTACATTCCCCAGAGGACGAGCACCAAGTAGGCTTGGAGTGGGAGGGTAGTGATAGTTGGGTGTTTATCTTTTGGGATTATTACCATGTATTTGTCTTTATGTTTCCCATTGTCCTTGCAAGCTCTGACATGCGGGTAAGACTTTATGTTTCTTTATATTCTGTTGTGATGTACTAAACTATATTATCTAAAGTAATGAGGAATGATGTTTATGATGGATGTGTTCTTTAATGTGTATATTCTGTATGTTTTATTTATTCTTCCGCTTCACGTTGTTTATGTTACGCGCAAAGGCTCGCACTTTGGTTTATATAAATCATTTCAAAAAAAAATTTCCGTATTTTCCGCTAAGTATTTTATAAATGAATTTAAAGAAAAGTAATAACTAATAATTAGTCTTGATACGTCCTAGGCGTATTGAGGTTAAATATTAGGGTGTTACATTATGGTATTTCAAGTTCGTTCTCAAGAGCCTGAGGATTGGACGACCATGCTTTAGAAGCATGTTACGTTAGTATGTCATGTGTAGTGCTTAGCTATTAGAGATAAGCTATGGGTAGGCATTCATGACCTTGTCTGCTTGTCTATGCCATGGTAACTAGCTCATTAGCTTTGGAATGTTGAGCCTGATCACCTCGGTATTTGTTGACTGTGTGCTTAGGGACCAATGGCACCAGGACGAATGGGAACGCGCCGCCGGGTGAACGAGAGATGAGACTGAGCTGCCGTACGCGAAATGGCTAGGGCGATGGAACGCATGTTTGACCGCATGAATCAACCAAGGGACGCTGCCAAGGTCCCTGCTGCTGAAGCTGTGGAACAAGCCCGTTTGGGAGTTCCGCAAGGCTAATCCCCACCTTTCGTGGAGTCTCCGACAAGGCTGATGAGTGGATCAAGAACATGGAAAAGATCTACTCGTAGTTACCTGTCGGAGGAGCAGAAAGTCACCTTTGCTGCCTACATGATGGAAGCCGCGCCAAGTTTTGGTGGACCGGCACCGAAGGCTGCTAGAAGCTGGGCGCAGCCATCAATTGGGAGCTGTTTAAGACGTACTTCTATGAGAAGTATTTCCCGAATCCGTGAAGAACGCCAAGGACATTGAGTTCATGCAGTTGGTCCAAGGTGGAATGTCCGTCGCCCATACACGGCGAAATTTGAAGAGTTGATCAAGTTCTCACGAGTTTTCCAAGGGAACCCGATGAGGTATGGAAGTGTGTTAAGTTCGAGGCCGGTCTAAGGGCGAACAACTTTGTGGCACACATGGAGATTAGGGACTTCCCGACCCTAGTCAACAAGTGCCGAATGAAGAAGGGCACAAGATGATGCGCAAGGGTGGATCCCAGTGGGTTGGAACCTAGCCCGAAGTTCAAGCCATCAAATCAGACTCAAATGAGGAACCACTACCATCCCTACCAATCCAATCAGTTCAAGCAACAACAACAACATCATCAACCACAACAACAAAGAGGACCCAACAATCAACCATCTCAACACCCAAGGCCGTTCAACCCCAACGCGGAAACGCAACCAACAAGGCGGAATGGGCGGTCCTCAATAACAACAACAACAATCAACAAGGAGGGCCCAATGGGAACAAGAACAAGGCACCCCAGGAGCCCCCTCTTCCCCGTGGGCACAAGTGGGAGTGCCCCGTTCGGAAAGAATCATGGCAACCGTCCCTCCAGCCGGGCAAGGAGTGTGTTTCAGATGTGGCAAGCTCGGCCACTATGCGAAACCAAAGTAATGGAGGGTCGTCAAGTCAGAATCCAGGACGACACCAAGGACGAGTCTTTCCCTCAACGCGAGGACGCACATGGATCCAACGACCTCATCGAAGGTAAGTGCGACTAAATGGTAGACCTTAATTTGCTATATGACTCTGGTGCTACTCATTCTTTTATCTCACATGCTAGTGTCGAGTCTCTAAATTTGCAAGTTTCTAAGCTTCCTTTGATCTCGTTGTTTCTACTCCTACCAACCGTCCTGTACATACATGTAACTGTTGTCTAAATTGCCATCTACCGTTGAAAATAGATCTTTTGTCATAGATTTAATTTGTTTACCCTTGAAAGACATAGGCGTAATCCTTGGCATGGATTGGCTTCACGCTAACCATGTGTTGTTAGACTGTCATACCAAATCTGTTATTTTCGTCATCCCCTAGCAAGACTAGTCAAACCTTGAAACTTTATGTGAATGTCGTAGATGTCTTCTGTAGGGGGAGAAAACTAAGGGATATGTCCTTCTAGCGCTAGCGAGGTAGACTTTGAGCAGAACATAGATGACATTCCTGGTAAGGAAGTACCCCGAGGTATTTCCGATGAGACCGAGTTCCCTCAGGAGAGGTGGAGTTCTCCATCGAGTTGGTTCCGGAAACGGGACCTATCTCCATAGCCCCGTAAGGATGTCACCCTTGGAGTTGAAGGAATTGAAAACCCAGTTGGAAGAGTTGTTAGAAAAGAGTTTTATCAACCGTGCCTCACGGGGGGACCCGGATTTGTTTGTTAAGAAAAAGGATGGGAGCATGAGATTATGTATAGATTATAGGCAATTGAATCGTGTGACGTGAAGAATAAATACCCTTTGCCTAGGATTGATGATCTTATGGACCAGTTGAAAGGAGCGGTGGTATTCTCCAAGATTGATTTGAGGTTCGATACCACCAAATTGGAGTAAGAGATGAGGATATACCTAAAACCGCTTTTAGGACACGGTACAACACTTTGAGTTCGCCGTGATGTCCTTTGGACTGACAAATGCACCCGGGTGTTATGGACTATATGAATAGGATCTTTAGACCCTATTTAGATAAGTTCGTGGTTGTTTTCATAGATGACATACTCATCTATTCAAAGACTCACGAGGAGCATGAAGGTCACCTGAAGTTGGTTTTAGAGGTGTTGAAGAGAAGAAGTTGTATGCTAAGCTCTCTAAGTGTGAATTCTGGTTGGAGGAAGTGAAGTTTTGGGACATGTAGTATCAAAAGGGGGTATAGCTGTTGACCCTAGTAAGATAGAAGCTGTAATGAATTGGGATAGACCGACCGTATGGGAAATACGGAGCTTTTGGGTTAGCAGGCTATTACCGTAGGTTTATCAAGGGTTTTTCCAGATTGCTCTTCCCTAACCAAGCTAACTAGGAAGAACACCCCGTTTTCATGGAATCCCGATTGTGAAAAGAGCTTCCTAGAGTTAAAGGAAAGGTTGACCTGAACCCAGTTTGGTTTTGCCAAACCCAATGTACCCTTCGAGGTATATTGTGATGCTTGAGGAAAAGGTTTAGGATGTGTATTGATGCAAAATAGGCAAGTGGTAGCCTATGCGTCTAGACAACTCAAGCCTCATGAGGTTAATTACCCTACCCATGACCTAGAGTTAGCCGCCATAGTGTTTGCCTTGAAAATATGGAGGCATCACTTGTACGGAGTGAGGTTTGAAGTTTTCTCAATCATAAGAGTCTTAAGCATCTCTGATCAAAAAGAGCTAAACATGAGGCAAAGAAGGTGGATGGAGTTTCTAAAGGACTATGATTTCGGCCTAAGTTACCACCCGGCAAAGCCAATGTGGTTGCGATGCCTGAGTTGAAAATCATTACGCTTATCCCACATGATGGTCAAGGAAGTTGAGCTCATAGAGAAGTTTAGGGACATGAATTTGGGGATGTCAATAACAAAAGAGTGTAAAGATGTGTCATCTTAGTAACAAGTGGGTTTAAACAAAGGGTGATGATGGCACAAGTAGAAAATGAGGAGTTTAGGGACTCAGAGGCGGTAAGGCTGGAAAGCTTAAGGGTTTTGAGCAAGGGGATGGATTGTGGAGGTTTGAAGGGCGGATGTGTGTCCGCAAGATGGTGACCTCCGAGAGAGTATCTTGGAGGAGGCCCATAAAAGCCACTTCACCATCCATCCTGGTGCCACCAAGATGTATCAGGATTTAAAGAAGATGTTTGGTGGCCGGATTGAAAAGGGACGTAGTAGCCTGGGTTAGTAAGTGCTTGGTCTGTCAAAAGGTGAAGATTGAGCACCAAGCCTTAAGGAATGTTGCAACCTTTGCCTCCCGAATGGAAGTGGATAGTATATCTATGGATTTTGTGACCAGCCTACCCAACCCAGGGCCATGACGCTATATGGGTAATAGTGGACAGGTTGACCAAGTCGGCCCATTTCCTACCCATCAAGTTAACCTTTTCCCTAGATAAGTTGGCCCAGTTGTACATCCAAGAGATAGTAAGGTTACACGGAGTTCCATCGATAATTTCGGACGGAGATCCGCGTTACGTCGCGTTTTGGGAAGCCTTTCAAAAGGCGTTTGGTTCTAAGTTGTGCTTAAGCACGGCTTACACCCGACAATGGACAATGAAAGAACTATCCAAACACTGGAGGATATGCTAAGGGCATGTGTTTTGGATAGAAAAGGGAGTTGGGATAAGTACCTACCACTTTCTAAACCGATAACAACAGTTATCATGCGAGTATCGATATGGCACAGTAGAGGCCTTGTATGGAAGGAAGTGTCATCGCCTTGTGCTGGCATGATCTCGAGAACAAAGCATTTGGGACCGGATGTAGTGAAACCAGAGCAAATAAAATGATCAAGGATAGAATCTTGACTGCTCAAAGCGACAAAAGAGCTATGCGGACGGCGGAAGGTAGAATTCCAAGAAGGTGAGCATGTTTTCTTGAGATAACTCCCACTCCAGGAATAGGTAGAGCCATGAAAATCAAGAAATTGAGTCCCGATTTCTGGACCTTTGAAATCCTTCAAGTCGAAGTCGCTGAAATAGCCCTACCTCCAAATCTGTCAAATCTTCATGACGTCTTCACGTCTCCCAGCTAGAAATATCAATCCGACCCTAGCCATGTGTTAGAGCCAGAGCATGTACAGTTGAGGGAGGACTAACTTTCATGCCACCAACGAGATCGTGGACCGTGGTGTCAAGCATTGAGGAGTAAGTTCCTTTGGTGAAAGTCGCGTGGGGACGAGACAAGACGAGGAGTACACATGGGAGTTGGAATCCGAATGCGGATGAAGTATCCAAGCTTTCTAAGGTAACGATTTCGAGGACGAAATTCTTTTTAAGGAGGGGAGTAATGTAACGCCCAAATTTCCTCCGTTAGAGTACAAATGACCAAAATGCCCTGAGGTCATTCTCCGAAAATTCGAGGACAGTTGCCCCGGCAACCCAATGGGTCAACTCGATGTTTGAAGGGGATTATGCTGTTATGAATGATATCGAGGAGGAAACCTCGTTTTCTAAACTTCGGCTCAAAATGACCAAAATACCCTCCTGTGTCTACACGGGTAAAGGTGCCGTTTGAGCCCGAACTTTTCCAGGAAGTTTAGAATGATGTTTATGAGCAATGTTTGATGTTTAGTCTCCAGAAGGTCCCTGGCAGTTTAGTGCAAAATTACCATTTTGCCCTAGAACGTGTACAGTGCGCCTAATGAAGCAATGAGCCGAACCTAAGCAATATTAGGCTCTAATCGAAGATTAATTTATTTCGATAATTAATCTAGAGTCAAAATGATTTATTAAGGTTAATTAGAACCTAAGATTGCTTAGATAAACTCTAATGGTATTCTTTAAATTCAAGATTGCTAGTCATGGAATCTTGAATAGTGTTTCTCTCTCTTTCCTTAAATTAAGGAATTGAGCCATACCTCATTTGACCAAAAGAATTATTTTAAATTACTAATCTAATAAGATCACCCTCCTAATCAAGTCTTGAACCACCTCAATTAACCATTTTCTCACCTAAACGCTTGTTACAAACTCCTAATCAAAAAGCCTAATCATAGAAACACTTAAACACATCCTTAAACCACAATTACATGAACAAAAATCCCTTCCCCTTGGCTGATGAGGAGGCCGAAAATCTCCCCAAATGGTGCCACATGTTGAGTTGTGATGCACTCCAAGCCCATGCTTTAGGCCATACCTTGCCCATGCTTCCAACCATGCTTGCCATGCCTAAACCATGCTTTTGTAAGAGATATTTCCTCCCTCCTCTCCAAAATGGCGCCGGTTCCCTCCCCCTTGGAAGCCTCAATGTTGAAAATTTCTATAAATACCAAGCCTTGATGAACCTTGTCACACTTTGGCTCACTTGGTAAGTTCACACTTCTTGCAAATTCTCTCATTCCTCTCAAATTCCCTCAACTTGGCTGATTTCTTCCTCAAGACTCCAAAAGGATTTCCTTCTCCTTCCATCTAGAAAACAAAGCTTTCTTACATCTCTTCAAGACTTCTTAAGGTAGGGGTTAAGTTTTGATGATTTTTGTTTGTGTTCTTCAAGAAAGTTCTAGTTTTTCTCTGGTTTTCAAACTCCTTTTCCTTCCTCTTTCTTTCGGCCAAGAGGCCTTCTTAAAAAAGAATGTGAGCTTGATGATGAGGTTTCAAGATAATGATTTGTTGTTGTCATGTGAGAAACCTCTAAAGCTTGAAACAACTTGGTCTTGGACCATACATGCTTGGATTTCCTTTCTTTTCTTGGCTTAAGTTTGTTTTTCCTCTTCCTTTTCCTTTAAGGATTTCAGTTTTTCTTCTATGGATTTGAACAAAGTTTGTAAAATATGTCTAGTAGATCACGAAAGTTTTGTTAAGAAAGTTAATCTCATGATTTCAAAGAGCTCTAGGCTTACCCTTGCCAACCTTAAAGTTGGTCGGCGTTCTAGAATCCGCGCTAGATTGAAGCCTATGAGCAATAAAATAAAGAATATGACTTAGTTCTTGTAGTTTTGTTTAGACAAAGTGATGAACTTTGGGTCCATTTCCTTAAGCTTGATGGTGAGTTCAAACCTTAAGATTTCTCTTGAAGTCTAGGTGCTAAGAACTCTAAAGCTTGCCTTATGATGCATAATGGGTTGAGGTTTATGTTCCTCTAAAAGTCTTGCAAGAGCTCTAGTTAAGACAAAAACAAGATGCATTCATGTTTAAATTTATGTCTTGCATCTCATGTTTATTTTGATGTTATCACTAATTTCACAAGAGTAAATGAATGAACTTGCATTACCATATTTAAATTCCCAAGCTTGCATTTCATGTTTATATTTCAAGTCATCACTTAATCCTTAAAGATAATAATGAAGTTGCATCTCATATTTATTTTATGCTCTCACTTTACTTTCTAATGAAGAGTAAAATAAAGTGCATGGCATGTTTAAGATTTTGTCATCACCTAAACACTCTAGAGCTCAAAGACTTGCCCTAAGTATCCTAAAAAGGAAACTCCATTCAAAAAGAAATGGATGAGTTTTGGTATGAACCAACAATGGTTTGATTTTGTAAAATACATGAATGATTTTCAAGGAAATGTTGGAAACGTTTTATGAGGTCTCAAGAGGTTTAAAATAGTTTGGAATGTGTCAAAATCATGTTTTCTCAATTTTGAAGGTTCTGGTAATCGATTACCACCAATGTAATCGATTACCAGATTTGAAGGACTTTTGGTTTGGTAATCGATTACCAAGGTAGTGTAATCGATTACTACGGCTTTTCATGCCCAGAACCTCTAAACCCTGTAATCGATTACTTATAATGTAATCGATTACCAAATGTTCTTTACTCTTCAAAATATTTAACCCTAAGTAATCGATTACCGTCGTATGTAATCGATTACCTATGTTTTTACTTTTAGGAAACATTTAACCCTACGTAATCGATTACCATTATGTGTAATCGATTACCCTTTGTTTAAAAACCCAGAATGAATTGAACTCCTGGTAATCGATTACTAGGAACATGTAATCGATTACCAGAACACCTTGTTTTCAGAAAACATTCCAAGAGAAAACTAGCAACTTATATGCATTTCAACCCAAGAGATTATGTGATCTTATGGGTTCATGATTTGGTTCTATGTTTGGCTCCTGTATAAATGCTGTTCTAAGGTGTTAAATGTGTAAAATTATGTTGAGTGAAGCAAGGATCGATTTAGAGAAGCTAGTAAAGAATAAGTAACTAAAAAGGGACTTGAGATGAGAATTCTAGAACACCTTAATACAAAGAAGTGCAAATCTGTTCTAGAATGGTTAATTCAGGGATAAATGATTCATAATTAGTAAGACATGTACAAGATCCCTTCATAAATGATTAGGTGCTAATTTCTAAGTATAAGATGATGATAAGAGATCTAAGTGGTTTATAACTTAGAGAACATGCCTAGGAATCCCTCATAATTGATCTAAGAATTAATTATGGAGTTTTAGGGAAGATGGATCTTAAAAGGGTCGCGAATGGAGATTTAGAGCCCTTTAAGCAAACGATATATATAGTTTCTGCCTTTTATGTTGAGTGCTGAGTGGAATCTTGGTGAGTTCAAATTTTAGAGGAAAAGTTTAAGTGCCAACCCCTTGAGGGTAATAATAATGCAAATACAAGTTTAAAGCCGAAAGGGCAAAGCATAAGATCCTGTGAGATAGGTGGACGAGAGTATGATTATGATGATGAACCTCGTGCACACGTATGATGATGTGATTATGTTAGTTCCTTGAGCATGAAACTTTATATGCATAATTTGATGAATTGTTGTGTTTGAAATGCATAATGTTTCAAAGATATGAATGAAATTGAGAAATATGCTCATGTGAACTAGAAAGTTATGGCAATGAGAAAGTTCCATGAAAATGATGCATGTGACTGAAATTATGTGGCATGACTCAAATTTGAGGAAATTCGGAGAGTAGTGTTATGCCGCGAATTTCCGTCAAATTGAGGGACAAAAAGAAAGTTTTTGAGAAATATGAAGTTTAAAAGTTATACCGAGACGCATTTCTCTACTAGGAATGAGGGAAGTAAAACCGTGGGGGATGGACGTCGAGCCATCCAGAAGCGGACAAAGTTGGTTTAACCAAGTCGATGCGTTTCGAAGAAGGAGAAAGTCCCATGATGGGTGATCCTTAGGCCCCTACCCGTACTCTGGAGTCGGGATTATGATATTTATGATTCGCTTATCAAGAGGATAAGTAAGAACTAGTGACGACTAGTTAAGGTATGAGCTCATAGCCTAGTTTAAGGGTGCGGTTACTATATTATTGGTGACACAAGTATGAGAAAAGGAAAGATGATCAAAGAAAAGTTTCATGCCACACAATGTTGTTTGAATTATTGTTTGATTTACCTAAAGTGCTACCATGCATCCATGAAACATTATGTTGCATACATGCATTAAGAATCATTATAAAAGACATGGACCTTGGACAACGACCTTTGTGAAAACCTCATAATGAACCTATGCATGCTCAACATTTTCATAATAAACCCAAGGTTCCTGGGACGTAAACGATGGCACTAGGATAGAGGACTTCCCTCCTGAGATTCTTTAGTAGAATCTCACCCTCTCTCTGTTCTTCCGTTCATCTTCAGATATCGATGGCGTCGTTCGTGATTTTCATTGACCCGCCTACATGGGAGGTGCACTATGACCCGAGCATCAGTCCTACCACTTCAAGGGTCATTGCGAGGTGCGCGTTTTTGCATATGTGGGACGCCCTTTGCTTCCCCGTCTCCAGCTATCACTTCGATCCGACTTCACCCTTTGGCGACCTGATCTTTGAGGGACACGACCAGGAAATGGGCGAGACCTCAATGCCGACTTCTTCATCGTCGGAGGTACGCGGATATCCCGAGTGTGTCCCCGTACTCGATAGGAGGCTGATCCTTGGAGGGATCTTCCCCTTCGTTCCCTATGGGTCACGAGGAGGTAGTGAGGACACGGTACACCGCGGAGGCATGCGAGGCGCGTTCACAGCCGAGAGGCGACCACGACGCGGAGGCCACGCTGCCCCCTCGATTCCCATGCCTAGATCTCGCTTCGTGGGCTACATCCGAGGAGCTTCGTCAGTCGCGGGCTACTCCCCGAGACCGGCGTCACCAGGAGGCTTGGAGTGGGAGGGTAGTGATAGTTGGGTGTTTATCTTTTGGGATTATTACCATGTATTTGTCTTTATGTTTCCCATTGACTGCAAGCTCTCCCACTAGTGCGGGTAAGACTTTATGTTTCTGTTATATCTCTGTTGTGATGTACTAAACTATATTATCTAAAGTAATGAGGAATGATGTTTATGATGGATGTGTTCTTTAATGTGTATATTCTGTATGTTTTATTTATTCTTCCGCTTCACGTTGTTTATGTTACGCAAAGGCTCGCACTTTGGTTTATATAAATCATTTCAAAAAAAAATTTACCCGTATTTTCCGCTAAGTATTTTATAAATGAATTTAAAGAAAAGTAATAACTAATAATTAGTCTTGATACGTCCTAGGCGTATTGAGGTTAAATATTAGGGTGTTAAACCCGGGCTGAAGCACTCATTTGGTCATTTTGAGTAAAAGTTCAAAAAAACAAGATTTTCACCTTAGATATCAAATGTGATAGATCCCCTTTAAACATTGAGTTTACCATTTGAGGGCTGGAGTGACTATCCTCGAATTCAGAGAAAAATGACCTCAAGGGCATTTTGGTCAATTGTACTGAAAAGAAAAATTCTGGTTGTACATCATGTGTTTTATGAGACTCATGGGATACAATATTGCTAAAATAACTTTTAGTGAAGAGGTAAGATTACGACTATGACCTTATTAAAGATATTTTAGGAAGACTTTCAATACCAAGTTTAACTATTATGGATAGATACTAAATAGAAAAAGGTTTAGCTTTTGAATAAATATATTACTTTGTTTCAAAGCTATTATCTTTATGATTTCGAAACCCATGTTTTGAGCTATGAATTCAAATGTATCAAGTTTATGAAAAGGTATGCTAGCTTGAGATTTAATTAGAATTTTAGTTTTATGGAACCAAAAGATTAAGAATTCAATATGATTCAAGGCGGCTCCAGATGATATTCTGGGCTTAAATCGGAATGCCTACAAGCGAGTGATACCTTGGGCATGATTTCCACGCTAGAGTTATGCTAAAGTCAAGTTGTTAGAGTTATATGAATCAGAAGTTTCATGTACTAAGAATTTAGGGGTTCTGTCGCGGGGACAAAACACCCACCCTTTACTTATGAAGTTTTCAGCATTGTTAATTTTATTTATTTTTGTTGAGTTATGTATGATGAGAAATATTAGTAAACAGCCATGGAGACAATATTAATAAACGGTCATGGACGCAAACCCAATAAATAGCCATGGAGGCAATCCCTTGAACAACCAAGGTTCGCAAGACCCGTTAGATTTTCGACAACAGCTTATGTTTCCAGGGACTGAGCATTGCTTTTCAATAAATAAACAATTATTATATTTACATATATATGTACATATGAAAAATGCTTTGGAGTTTGTTTATTATTTTCTTTAGTATTATTGCTATCATGTTTTTATTATTGTTGTTGTTATGATTTCATACTTCTGTTGTTGTTATCCCATGAAAAGGATACAGAGAATTCACTTAAGTTTTAGCTAAAACTCATCCCTCTTCTCCCTTATAGATAAATAAGCTGTTATGAGTCATTCTCATTATTATCCTCTTCAGTAGAGATATCAGTTGGTGAGCTTCATTTTGGCTAGAAGTGCCCTTTTTATTTTTCTTAGAATACTCCAATGTCATTCCGAGTAGTGTTCCAAACCATAGAGATGTTTTGCATTTTGTTTTACTATAAATCAGATCATGAATTTGTATGATTATAGCTTTTACGGTTTTTAAATCTCTTATAGAGAGTAATTCAACATATGTTGTATTATGACTAGATTCAGAGTTTGATTATGAAACTATTTATGATGATTTGGATTTCAAAGAAAAAATTATTTATGTTAGATATGAAATTATGTTTGAAAATGGATTTTATGATTGAAGCTCTGTATATAGGGAAACTAGAGGTCACGAAGCTTATGTGGAGATGGGATCTTTACCCTCACGATCCAAATCGGGTTGTGACAACTGCACTTGGAATATTAGATAGAGTGTGCAAAATGGTAGATCATATAAAGAGGCCCTTTCTAACCGTACGAATATGAGCAATGGAGATAAAGGAATTAAAGGAGACCATGAAGTTATCAAAAGGTTAAAGGGAGATGATGGTGTCATCAAGAGGGTCCATAAAAGTTTGATATGGGGAGGCTAGTTATGATATGATACTTCAGTTGGAAACATGTGTGGTGGGTGAATCCATTTATCCAATTGATATTGGTTCCATGATTGATAAATTATGCTCAACTCTCTCATTTATTGAAAATGTTTGAGAACTTTGGGCTCTACAATGTTCTAATTGCTTTGGATTTTAAAGAAGTTTTGGATGAAGTTATTGACAATAATACTTGGTCTACTTCGAAATTTTTCTATGAAGTTAGGAAGTGGACCATTACTGAAGTCTATTAAACAAGAAGGGTATGGTGGCAATACTTTGTTTCCTCCCATGCTTGGTCAATAAAAAATCTAAGGATGATTGGGGAAATAGGGTTATGTGGTATGCTTTGACTATCAAACCTCTAAAGGTTTATCTTTCTCCTCTACAAATATCTTACTAAACACATCCAAGTTTCTTTTATCCAAGATAACTTTTGCCTCTCCATTAATGGTGTTAATTTTGATATTTTTGTCAAAGAAACAACTAAGGAGTTTAGTCTATGGCCAAAGTAAGGTGGTTATCATGCTAATAATTATGGTGCTGGGATCGCCAAATATCACAAGAAGTGAGGAAGATGATGAACCCAATCTTTTTCCCATTGAGATAGAAAGTGATGGTTGAGTTCAACTCTAAAATCTAGTAAGGAGTATGTTAATGGGGTGTCAGGAATGTTAAAAGCCAATAATGAGATAATTGGAATGCCCAATATTTTTTATTTAGGTTGTGAAGTAGGATTTAATGAGTATATGGAGCCCAATTCCTCTAGAACTATTAGCTTGGAAGATGATAGGAGAACCCAAAATGTCATAGCTAATTTGGACTTCAAGAATAAAAGGCCCAATGTTAACTCGGTGGCCATAGGGTTTTTGGCTCCCCGCCTATATGGGCCGACATCATCTATTTGTTCCAACCCTCCAAGATTTGAAAACTTGGACAATTCCTGCCTATATGTAGCAACAAGCATTGCTCCAGGTTCTTTCGCTTAATGCTCAAGTGGTGACTCACGCTTTTGATTATGATAAGAATGTCAACGGATTGAAGGCTTTAGAGATGGTGTCGACAGTGATGAAGTTGGGGTCGGAACTGAGGGCGATGTCTTTGGATGGATACTGTTGCATCTTGGAAACTAGGCATAAAATTAGTCTCTTGTCTCGCCTGAGGAAGCTATCATTGAGGCTATCATGGAGGATCGAGATAATTGGAGATCGCGAAGCGCCAAGAGATGCAAAAAAAAATGTCCATGAAGAAGAAAAGCGGCAATAGCGCAAAAAAAGCTAAGGGAAAAGGAGAGAATTCTCCTGAAAAATGAATTTTATTTGTTGGAACTTGAGAGGGGTAGGTAGTAGGGCTAAGAGGAGAGGTCTAGAACTTTGTTAAGAAATTCAAGGCTGTGTTCATAGGTCTGGTCAAAACCACGAAAATAGGGTGGTCAATTTAAGATTAAGGGTTTGTTCAATTCAGATGATGTTGGTTGGGTTACAATTAATGCCCAAAGAAGAAGTGGTTGTATTTTGTGTTGGTGGGATACATCAACCTTATCTGATGCATTAATTATGAAGGGTGATAAGTGGATTTGTGTTAAAGGTTTTTTTTAAGGATTTGATTAAGGGATTGGTTTAGAGTGGTTTACGTTATCATAATCTAGAATAAACTAAAATTGTGGCAAGAATTTGAGGTGAGCAAGAAATATTGTCCCACTATTTTTGATAGGGGACTTTAACGAAATTAGGTGCCCAGATGAAGGAAAGGTTGCTTGAGTATGTTTGGAAGTAAGGCGACTTCTTGGATTAGATTAAGAAATGGTTCTAGCTACCTTTAATCGAGAGAAAATTTACCTGGAAAGAGGTTAATCCTGAACAGGATTGATGAGGTGTTTATTGACCCTATTTGGGCTCAAACTATCCATAATCTTACGCTTTCCGTGTTAAATTACTCACTATCTGACCATGTACCTCTATTGATCCAATTAGAATTAGTGACTTGAGGTCCAAAGCCTTTCAAGAGCCTAGATATGTAAGTTTCTTATCCTAGTTTCCTTAAGCTCATTGAAGAGGAGTGGGGAAACTGGAAATGTGGACCTAATGCAAAAATTTCATTAGCTAAAATCCCTCTGAGAAAGTGGAATAAAAAGGTCTTTGGGTATTTTGACTTTAGGATTATGAAGTTCAAAGAAGTGCTAGTGGTGATTTCTAGAAAATTAGAGGAGGGCTCAGTGAGGAAGTATGCTTGGCTAGATATTGTGCTTTAAAAGGGTAGGTCAAATTTAGTATGATAGGAGGAACTTTTGGAAAGCCTCAAAGAGATTGGGTTTTAAAGGAAAAAGATTGGAACATGAAATATTTTCATCCTTTGCTTCAGCTAGGCATAGGAAAAAGATGATGGTAGAGCTTAGAAGAGAGTAAAAGTCTTCAGGTCTCTAAGGGTGATCAAAGCCGTTGTGAGTGACTACTTTAAGGATTTGTACCATTAACCAGGAAGACCAATTATTGATTTTGAGTATGGACAAGTAGAGAGAATCTTGTGGAGGATACAAGAAGTTTAGAATCCACTCCTATAGTTGAGGCAATCAAGAAGGCTATGTAGGTGTGAATCTTCCAGGGCTAAAGGTTAATGGTTTTAATTTCAACTTTATCAATAGATGCTGGAAGATAGTGAGTAAAGATATTTTAAGGTGTGTTGAGGATATTTTGTTATTGAGATGATGCCTAAGAAGGCTAATATAATATGGGTGACCCTTATCTCTAAGTAGGTGAGATTAATAGAGTGAAGGAGAGGCTAATTAGCATGATTGAGTATGTGTATAAGGTTATCTCAAAAGTGCTAGTGGATAGAATGAAAGGAGTGATGGATAGTCTAGTAGGTAACTCCCAACCAATCTTTGTCCAAGGAAGGAAAATTTTAGATGGTGTCTTAATCACACATGAGGTAGTACACTAGCTGCATAAATGCCATAAAAAAAGTTATGCTTCTAAAGTTAACTTTCGTAAGGCTTACGATTCAGGAAGGTGGGTATTTATTAACTAGATCTTAGATAAAATGGGTTTTGGAGGAGTTTGGATGAGGTGGATTTGGAGTTGTATCTCCTCAGTTGAAATATCAATTTTTGTAAATGGAAGCCCAACCAAACCATTTAAGATGGAAAAGGATCTTAGGCAAGGCAAAGGGACCCACTATCCCCATTTTTGTTTGTGTTAGTTGCTTATGTCCTAAACAGTTGTTGTCTAAAGCTATTGATGTTGGTTTAATTCAAGGTATTAGGATCAGCTCCCAAAATGCTTTAGTGTCACATTTATAGCTTGCTAATGACACATGCCTATTGCTCTTGTAGACAAGGATGTGCTCGTTGATTTAAGGAGGATTTTGGATTGTTTTGGGTTAAGTCAGGTCTGTCCATTAATTGTAGTAAGTTTACCCTTGAACCCTTGAACCTGTGATGGTTCTCAGGTTGCTAAAGTCAACTCATTGCTAAAATGCAAAGTGGTATCCCTCCTAAACAAGTACTTGGGCATTCCACAAAGGGGAATCCTATATGTGAGGTTACTTGGGCCCCTGTCATTAGAAAACACGAAAATATTGTGCAATTGGAAGGCGAACATGCTTGCAAAGGCTAGTAGGCTGGTGTTGATAAAGACGATCTTGAATAGCTTGCCAATGGACTACTTAAGGATTTTTAAAATGCCAAAAGTGGTTGCTAGGAAGATTATTTCCCTTCAATGTAGATTCTTTTGGGGTTCAAATGATGGTAGATCCTCTATTCCATTGGTACATTGGGATTGTTAGCTTTAAAACCCTTTAGAAAGCATCATCGTTTAAATTTTTTAGTAACAACAAGTCAATTTTGTGAAAATATTTTGAAGAATGACTAATCTTTCACTTGAGTTTCTTGAGCACTCAATAGGACCATTCTCATTAGCATACAAGTCCCTAAAATAGGTTTTATTTTCAAAATATCATATCTAAACATTATTAATCTCATTTAAAGAGATTTTAAACTTAAATCAAATGAAAAATAATCTTTGAAATGGACGTCAATATGTTTGACGTACAAAGAAAAGCTTTCAATAACAAGAAATCAAGCTTCAGATCTTCAAAGTAGCCTTCGTCTTCATAAAGTGAACATAATAAATAATTCCATCGTCAACAAGCTTTGAGTGAACACAATGAAGAATTCCATCCTCTAAAGGAAGTTATAGATACAGTTTTCAATCATGATGATATAATGATCAACAAGCTCTGAATGAAGCAATAAAGATCAAAGGGAAGTCCAAAAACTAAATTCACATCAGAAAGCAAGTTTACTTTTAAATTGTGCACTCTTTAGAATAGGAGGGAAAAAAATTCAAAATTTAAATTAAAGTCAAACCCAAAAAAGAGATAATAGTGGCCTTTCACTTTTTAGCTTGGTCAATCACCCTAGCTTCCAAAAGAAAAAGTTCAAACCTCATTAAAAAAGCAAAAGGTAGTTTCTAAATATGGAGTTAGAAACCTCTATTTGACAACGGTCTCTGCAACTACAAAAGTGGCTCTGACATAGTAGAGCTAGTCTTCTAAACTACATTTCCAAGACATAAAAAGAATATCAACACGTGTCACTAGGAAAACAGATCAAGAGCAATGGTCTAATTTGAAGATCAAGTATAAAGGAGATCATAAGCTTACAACTCAAGAGTTTTTGTTGAATCACTTGCAAAATCCTTCAAGAACTCGCCTTTCTCTTCTAAAGCAATTACTACTTGTAATCTTCCTTCTAAAAACCTTTTTTCTAAATTCTTATTAGATAACATTTTCTTCCTAGGACTCTTCTAGGAATAATTGTTAGAAAGAAGTCATTCAAATTTTCGGCACATACATTGTTTTATCCTAAGAAAACTTGAGTGTTTGTTAATTGGGGTGAACCAACCTTCAAAAATCATTGTACACTGGTCCAGGAGTAAACATTATGAGTTTAACTTCAAAAGGCTAGTCAAAGATTATTTAGAGTGATGTAGAATGAGCTACTGGTCAAGCAAGATAGTTTGAGAAGGCTATTGAAAGACTATCTGACTTTCTCAGGGTTGAGAAATGGTTACTTTAGTGGAACTTAAGGGTGGTTGAGAATTGGATGTAGGCCAGTTGACTAAACCAGGATAAAACCTGTAGGATTTTTCTTATCCCTTAATCAGTCTTATATTCGCTTTGTGTTTATCTTTAAAATGTTTATGAAAAATAGCCTATGATCAGTTTTCTTATATTTATTTAAGTTCAGGAAGTTACTTCCTGATACTCTTTGACTATATTTCCGTTGCACTTCAAGTATATACTCTATAGTATTTGTTTAAAGGTTTTTCAGAATCAAGAAGGAAGAAAAACGAAAGCATGATTCAACCCCCCTTCTCGTGCTTTTCAACGTACAAGGATGTAATTCAAAAACCTAGAAAATGGGGGGCTAAGGGTTGGTGACTTGGTAATCATGAATACAACACTACTCTTTAGCGGTGGAGGTTCTCAAAGGAAGGTAATGCCTTACAAGTAATTTGCTCTTGTCATGACTTGGATAGATCTAAGCTTATAATACCTCAGGTCCACATGTCCCTAAACTAGCCCAGTCAACCCTAAGGTCCCTCGAGACCCACCTGTGTGCCGAGAAGCCCTCAGATGCAAAAGTCAACATTGAATGAGAATAGACCCCTAACATCGCTATAGTTGTCCAGAACCACTATAGCGATTAGGGTCCTGACTGCAAGGTCACACATGTCAACCCTATAGCGGTACCCTTGATGTCAGAATAGTACAAACAATGTAGTTTCGTTTAGTGATACCATCCACCTTAGAAATACCTTCCCATTATGCGTTTTTGAACAAAATGCAGAACCCTAGTTTCTCTCCCTCTCCCACCCCTTCACTCTCAACCCCACTCAATCTTACCTCCTCTAAGCTTCAGGGTAAGAGATTTATGTTAGTTTATACTCCATTTCTTCCTATTCCTCTATGTTCTTGATTTGGATGTAGTAGTTTCTAGTTGTTGTCAAGTTTGGGTACCCAATGCCTTTAGAGCTACCCTAGTTGTTTATGGTATGCTCATAAGTGGTTTGTGATTCTATGGCAGTTGTTGGTGTCACTCCATTGGTGGCACTCACACACTCCTAGCTCCAAATGGTGAATAGATTTAAACTCATGACCTTATTTTTTATCATTATGACTATGTTCATAGCATTATGATTACCAAATATGAATCTACAGGTAGAGATATGTTATGAGTATGATTTTGCCAAATTATGCCAAGTTTGAAAGAGTTATGAATCCATGAATAAATCATGAAAATATGTTTTAGAAACCATGGGATCATTATTGGATGTTATATACTATGAAAATGTTTCATATGTTCATGAAAAGATTTATTAGAAAATATGTAATTTAGCAAGTCACGAAAGTATTTATGGATTTATGACATTACCATGTTTTCAAGAGTTGGGATTTCAGATTTTGCTTTTAGAATACCAAGTTAAGGTATATTGGAAAAATGTTGCAGAGTGTGATTTAGCTTCACATATAAATATGTTATTATGATTTCAGAGTTATCATGATAACAAATCACATTATTTCTAAGTATGATATCAGAGTTATCAAGTTTATGAAAGTATGTTAGCTTGAGATGTGATTTTAGAATTTCAATTTTTATGATATTAAAAGTATGAAATTTAGTATGATTTGTAGCAGTTGTCAAATAAATATTCTGTGGGCTTTTAAAATCGCGATGTCTACAAGCTGGTGATCCTTGGCCATAATTTTATAGCTACAGTTATGTTAGAGTCAGATTGTTAGAGTTATACGAATTCAAAACTTTCAAAGTTTTAAGAAATTTAAGAGTTTTTCAGAGTTATTAAGTTTATGAGCAACCTAATTTTAGACGGTAGCTATAGAGAAATAGCAGGAAGTTAACGCTATGAGAGATTGTTAACTTTAGTATCAAATTGTCCACCGAAGGATAATATCACCCTATCAAGAAATTAGAGATAAAACCTAGTTATGTGTCCAATATGAGACCTTATGAGGACCCATAGAGACAGAGTAATTTCAGGGATTATTATTATTTTATATATATATATATATATATATATATATATAGATATCACTATTTCTCTAGTACTCGTATCACAAGTTTAAAATGATTTCATGATAAACTATGAATTTAGAAAAGTTTGTCTATGAATCCATTAATTTAGAGGTGTTTTTCCTATGTAGCTAAGTATGTAAATATTAAATGGTTTTGTTACGATGTATATTATATATATCTTGTTGGTTGTCCCAAGTCTAATGACTCATTCCTCTCCTTTCCTCTTTATAGTTGCAGGTCCAGTTGTCGTTCAATCACCATTTTAGCAGGCAGGAATTGTTCCAATGGTGAGCTTTACATTGTAGTAAGGCTTAGTTTAGGTTAATATTATATTAGAGTGCTCCAGGAGTTTGTGGGAGGATCTAACCATGCATCCTATTTTAATATGATGTATTTATTTTGGAGTTATGAGCATCCTTGCATGATCAAGAATTCAAGCATTGATTAGAGATGTGTAAATTGTAATTAGATTTTATGTAGTGAGCCAGATATGTATCCATGATTCAAGCTTCTAGTATTAAACCGATTTTCATACTATGATTAAGCTCATGAAATGAAACAGTTTATGTTTTCATGAATAGCAGATTTGATTAAGATGTTTTTAAGAGCTTCTTATGTTAAAATATTTTAGTTTTATGAATTTGGACATCATGTTTTGAATAAAGAATTAGATGATGATTTAGATGAAATTATGTTTTCTGAACAATTATCACGATAATTCATGTATTTTGTGAGCCACATCACCCAAAAGGCTTATGTGGAGACCTAGTCACTCACGTGCAATTACATTCCCAAGTCGGGTCTTGGTGGGATATCAGAGTCTAGTTAGAGGTGGTTTGTAGGGTGCTATTAGTGAAATTGGCGGTAGCGATGGAAATATTAGTTCCATTACCTTAGTAGGAATTAGGAAAGCCATTGAGGATGGGAGCAACACATGGTTTTGGGAGTATGTTTGGATAGGCAATAACAAGTTAATGGTAACATTCCCAAGGCTTTACTCCATTTCCCTGGAAAAGGAGATGCTTGTAGCTGAATGTGATGATTGGTTTGATTCGAGATGGTAGAGGAGATTAAGATAGTGTACGAATCTTTTCCAATGGGAATTACCAATGCTGGCTAAACTAGAAACCTTTTAGATCAAGCCCAAATGCAAGAGAGTTGTCCTGAGAGCGTTGTTTTGTGCTTCCACCCTTCCTGAAGTTTGTTGTTCATTCTTTTGTTGCTAAATACTTCTAGGAGAGTTGTCCTTTCTGCCAAGTTAATCCTATTGTATGTGATGTTTAGCATAATTATGCCCGTCAAAGGAAAAATTATTTGTGGGGTTTGTCATTCGAGGTAGAGTCAATACCAAAGCCCGCCTGTCTCGCCTTAATATAATTAGAAATCGGATGAGAAGTGTGTTTTTTGCAAATCTTATGTTGAATCACTATTACATCTTTTCTTTTCTTGTGATTATTCTTGGAAAATTTGGGCTTCTTGTTACAATTGGTGGGGAGTTAATTGGCTGATCGAGGATCCTAAAATAAATTTTGCTTCTTGGATGGATAGTGCTTTTACTGTAGACAACGAAGACAATGTTGAAGAGGGCCAATGGCCCCATAAGATTTCTAAATTTTACAAACTTATCATCTTTTTTATTTGACCTCATTCAAAATATCTATTTGGTTGATTTTATAAATTGTTATTTAATTAGATATTTAAATAGTAGATCATATGTTATATGAGTGTATGTTTTCTTGAATTTTGATCATAAATCTTTATTTCCGTTATAGAGTCCTATTATTTGAATGCACTACTTACGCATACGTCTACGTCCTGGAATGTGATAAAATAGAAGTATAATGCATCTCATCTACGGTTGCATAGTATAGGTCCCTAAGGGCCTATCAATACAAAGATGAAAAAATAGCTTGGGCGGGAGAAGATGGAGCTCGTCTAGAGGAAATAAAACTCGGGCAGGACTAGGCGACTGAGCGCCTCTCTTTTGTTCCTCCCCTTCATAGGAGAAAACGCATCTACATGGGGAGGTATCTACACCCTTATAAAACATGCTTCGTTCCTCTCCCCAACTAATGTGGGACTAGTTCCACCCCTCCTACTGGGGCCCAGCGCCCTGCCTGGCATACCGACCTGAGACCGGCTCTGGACCATCTGTCACATTTGGACGCGCTACGTCTCGCCATCCTTAGTGTGAATGTAACACCCAGCATGTAGATATTGTTTGCTTTGGTATCTAATTGGGTGGCTCTTACCCATTTGCTCTTCCCCCATGCAAACGCGTTTTCCCTTGAGATGAAGGAAGAACAAATACGTGAGGGGCATCAAATTAGGCCCCAAGCGGACAATATTTGCATGGTGTTACATTCACAGGAATGGCAATATGTATCGCGTCCATGTGACAGATGTTAATGATAATGTTTATTTTAATTTTTAAATAAAACTAAAAATTCTATATATATATATTTATATAAAATTAACTAAGTATTAAATATTGATCTCTCTCAATTAATCCGTCTATCTCCACCCTTATTCATCTAATTCTAATTCTCCCAATCCCAAGTTGTAGACTTGTGAACTAAAGCTTACCTCCAAGTTAGGGATGCTTAACATTCATACTTCTTATCAAGGAAGAATGAAAAATATAAAGGAAATAAAGTAATTTAGAAGGTTTAGAGGTTAACTGTTAAATTGGTTCAACGAAATATAATAAAAAATATATAGAAATATATACATATAATTAATTAGAATATAAATAAATTTATTAAATCATTAACATTAACATAATCAATAAAAAAATATTCATAGGTTTATAAAAATAAACATAATCCATATAAAATTTCTCTAATGTCGACCTCACAATACGATCACAAAGCATTTGAAAATAATATTTGTTATAAGCAAGGTTTATAGTAAGCAGCCTACGAATGACGAAAGAGAAAAATAACAACCTAATAATTTTTATTAGTGCCCTTATTTGGTTCTATATTCTTTGTTGTTCTGAACTGCCATAAGATATTCAGTATTTAAGTTTTGAAAAAAAAGCTTAAAAAAAAATAAACGGAACCAGTTTTGCCAATTTCCCATTTTGACTTCCCCTAATTTTTGAAGCTTAACTACCGGGCCAGGTGTGGTTAGGTTACATTATTAAAGCAACCAAATCAATTTTCTTCCATTTCCATGCTTCTTATTGAGGTGGGGAATTATTTATGTTAGTAAGCTCTATATACATTAAGCATTGATACTATATGGATACAACTTTTCCTCAATTCAATTTTTAATCATTCTTCTCTGTTTTTTATTTTTTTGGGTCAAATTTTCTCGGATCTAACATTTTTCTCTTCTTTTTTTGATATAACCTTTCTCTCTTCTTTTGAGTCTGGGTTGATGGAGTCTGCTATATAATATATGCTGCAAATCATTACATTTCAAAGTATATGCCTCTAACTTCTTAAAGCATATTTTGAGAAGAGAAACAAAAGGAAGATTTTGCTCCACTCGCAATGTTTTTTTCTTAACTCCTTTTCCACTCGCATTTTTATCATTATAGACTCCTGTCTTCGTTTTTTTGGATCTCTTTTCCTTTTCTTTCTTTTCTTTTCTTTTTCTTTTGTCTTTCATGCCTTCGGTTTTTTCGCTCATGTTAACAAGGCTATGGGCCTTAAGCCCATCCGGGTTATAGTTCCATTGCAAACGAGAAATTGTATCAGCTAAAAAAATAAAATAAAATAAAATTGCAGAGTGATAATTCTTGATCCGTTTGATTCAGTACTTGGTCTACTGAAATAAATTTTTAATTTAAATTCTGTGAACGAACAAAAATTATATTAAAAGAATTTTATTGTTATAGTAAGATGACCTGACTCAATGTACAATTTAAATTAGTCGAGATTCAATTGGCTCCAAATATTAATAGTTTAGATGATAAATAATTATAGACAAAAAAATATAAAAAAAATTGTGGTCTTTTACACCAAAATTAATCTCATTTAGAAATAGCTAATAAATAAATAATAATAGTATAAATGAATTACAGTCTCAAACATTTACTATATTAGAGAAATTTAAATTCTTAAATCGCTACATTAAAAAAGACAACATCAAGTCATCATTTTTTTTTCCTATATTATATAAGTAATAATTAACTATTAAAACATCACCTCAGAAAAAGGAAAATAAAACTATTAAAACAAAATATATAGATCTACATAGCATATATGTAAATTGTAATTACATTATTCTTTGAGTGTGTTTAGAATAATTAAAAAATGGAAATGATTTGATTTGTAAATCAAATTTTGTGTTTGAATCTAAAAAAGAAAAAAGAAAGAGAAATGAGTTGATTCGTAAATTTATGAGGTTTTATTTTTTATTTTTGAAATCCTATCAAATTTGATGAGACTTTGTGAAATTGAATTGATTTTAAAACTTAAGGCAAACCAAATCAATTAATTTCCTTTTTTCAAACATTTCAAACACATTGTAGTGTATTTTAAATATAAGTATCGATTTTTAAATCATTTCAATTCTATTTTTTATTTAATCATTCCAAACATAAAATTTAACTTATAAATCAAATCAATTTAAACTGTTTCAAATTAAATCAAATCATTTTCATTTTCTTTATGGATTTATTTGGAATACACTTATAGGATATAAAACCTTACACATACCTTCAATCATGGAATGTCATATCAGGAAATATAATTATTTTTTATCTCACTCTACTATTTAAAAAGTTATAAAAAAATTTAATTATATGATAATATAAAATTATTTTATATACATGAAAATTAATTTGTATTTATATGATTCCATAAACTACCTTAATGAATGAGTAATTACTAATTAGCTTCTTACATTGTCTTGTAGCAGGTGTAGTAACAACTAGCACCTCACCTTAATCCCACTTGTGTTTCCGCTTCTTGTAGTTTATCTTTATTGCATCTGCACCTCTTTTTTTAACCTTCTCTTCTCTCTCTCTCTCTCTCTCTCTCACACACACACACACACACTGTGCCTGTGAGATATCACACCAAACCAGAAAACAAACAAAGAAGGAATAAAGAAGAAACGAAGAAGAAGATGACGATGGGTAGCACCGCCGTCTCCGTCACCGCTGTCGTCTTCGCCGCCGTCATCCTCCTCCTCACCTCCGCCGTCCACTCCTTCTACCTCCCCGGCGTCGCCCCTCGCGATTTCGAAACCGTACGTTATCTCTCTCTCTCTCTCTCTCTCTCCCGATTCTCTTTCTCTTCCTTCTTCGAATTTCTGATGCTACTTGCTTCTTTAATTGCTCGATCAACCTTCAATCTCTCGTGAAACTGCACGGATCTAGGGTTTTAGCTCTGATCCGTGTCGAATCGGTTCCGACTCTGTTCGATTTTCACGGTATCATTTTTTTTTTTTGGTTAATTTAATTTTGTGTTAATCGTGGAACTGAACTCACTCTTGTTATGGTCGTTGTTGTTTGACGATCTAGCTGTTCTGATTTGGTTTGAACTTTGATTGTTATGTTGTCGTTGTTTTTTCTCTGAAAGATTATGTTCATGTTGCCAATTTCAAATACGGAAATTGAAGGGGAGATCTTTCGGTTTTTTTAGCAGTTTTTTTTTTCTGTTTCGAGGCTGTGTGTCTTGGTTTTATTCTGCGGTTGCTTTTGCGATCACTGCAATTCCGTGAAAAAATGCAGCGGATGCGGCTGCAATTGCGATCGCGATGCGGTTGTGTAATGCAGTTTACAAATGATGAGCGATGAAACTTGATTGGTTAATGGTTATTGATTCGGTGCAGTGTGCTTGAAGCTTTGTATTTAGGTGGTGCACCTTTTGTAACGTGGCTTCAATGGGAAAAGAAATTGAAAAAGAGAAGTTAAGAGTGTGTGATCTGTGAACTTTTAGCTGTTGATCTGGGGAATTTGGTTGAGATCGCAAAATTTCTTATTTTTACGGTTATGTTTGGTTGGAGGGTAAAAATTGAATAATTTTTCTATGATTAGTTCTATGTGTAAAAATACACATAGACTTTAACCATGAAAAATTTATCCCTATTTTTACTTCCCAACCAAATACAGCCTAAACCGTTGATTTTTTTTTTTTTTTTGGTGGTTTCTGGTTTCTTTGTGTTTGGTCGATGAAATTGATTTTAGTTTTTTCTTCTGTGTGACCAGGGCGATCCCCTCACTGTCAAAGTGAACAAATTATCATCTACAAAGACTCAACTTCCATATGATTACTACTACTTGAAGTATTGCAAACCCAAGGAGATTGTGAACAGCGCAGAGAATTTGGGGGAGGTTCTTCGTGGTGATCGCATTGAGAATTCAGTATATACGGTGGGCATCTGTTTGCTTGTCCTTCTTTTCAACGCTTTGCTTGGATCATACGGCGATGAAATTTAGTGACTGTTGTTTCTTATTTTGTTATGTCGAGCTGAAGAATTTTATTTTATTTTTTAAAATCTTTTGCAGTTTCATATGAGAAGGGAACAGTCTTGTACTGTTGTTTGTCGTGTAACTTTGGATGCTGAAGCTGCTAAGAATTTTAAAGAAAAAATTGATGATGAATACCGAGTAAACATGTAAGTGATGAATACTTTGAAGCTAGTGCCTAGTAATATGAGTGCATTTAAAATGTTCATATTCTATGATTTCTTGGCTAGTTGCCTTCTTGGCTATAGATTTGTGCTTTGTATTCACTCGACCCTTAAAGCGTTACATTGGACATGCAGGATATTGGATAACCTTCCAGTTGCTGTTCTCAGACAAAGGAGGGATGGAAGTCAGTCAACAACATATGAACATGGTTTTCGTGTTGGGTTCAAAGGAAACTATCAGGGGGTATAACTTAGCATGATGTTCTGTAATAGAATTTCAAGCATCATTTTTTCCCCTATTTTACAAATTTACAATTTTCCTACAGAGCAAGGAGGAGAAATATTTTATCAATAACCACTTGAGTTTTAGAGTCAAGTATCACCAGGATACTGAAACTGATTCTGCTCGTATTGTTGGGTTTGAGGTCACACCAAACAGGTCTTGTTTGTTTTTCCTCTTCCATCTCAATGTTTTTCTCTGGTTATGGGTTTGCATTCATGTCTTGGCATGTCATAACATGGTTGAAGTTGGTTGAGTTTCATAGTTTATATCTGGAGTAGGATGCTGTTGGAAATAAAGTAATTCTCTAATAGATCACTCTTTGTTTGTTATGTAACCTATGTTGCTTTTGTCTGAAGATAAACTAATTTTTGGACATAGATATCGAGAAAATGAACGCTTAGATACTCCTGTTGTTCTCTTTCATGGAAGTGTCTTTCCTAATGCATCTGTGCTTGCATACGTGTGTTGAATTTGTATCTCTAAAGAGCTTATAAGTTGGTTGCATTCTTGTTAGAGTTCAAATGACTGCTTAATACGTGTTCTCTCTCATATAAATTTTATAACTGTAAACAGTATTAACCATGAATACAAGGAGTGGAATGACAAGAACCCACAAGTAACAACATGCAATAAAGATACCAAGAATTTGATGCAAGGTAGTACTGTCCCACAAGAAGTTGATAAAAACAAGCATATTGTATTCACATATGATGTTTCCTTTAAGGTATTTCTGATTAAAACTATGACCACTCTTATCAATTTTCATCTCATCTGATATCAGATACAATAAGTTAAGTTTGTTGTCAATTTTTCAGGAAAGTGACATCAAATGGGCATCACGGTGGGACACATATCTTCTAATGAATGATAATCAGATCCACTGGTTCTCCATCATTAACTCTTTGATGATTGTTCTTTTCCTTTCTGGAATGGTGGCAATGATCATGATGAGAACACTTTACAGAGATATTGCTAATTATAACCAGCTCGAAACACAAGATGAGGCCCAAGAAGAAACAGGGTGGAAACTTGTCCATGGAGATGTTTTCAGACCACCAGTCAATTCAAATCTGCTCTGTGTTTATGTTGGAACTGGTGTGCAGATATTTGCGATGACACTTGTCACAATGATATTTGCTTTGCTGGGGTTCTTGTCTCCATCTAATCGTGGAGGTCTTATGACTGCAATGGTTCTGTTGTGGGTTTTTATGGGTTTATTTGCTGGCTACTCCTCGGCACGCATGTACAAGATGTTCAAGGGTACCGAGTGGAAGAGGAATACCTTGAAAACTGCATTTATGTTTCCAGGCATTCTTTTTGCTGTCTTCTTTGTGCTGAATGCCTTAATCTGGGGGAGCAGTCTTCTGGGGCAGTCCCTTTTGGAACAATGTTTGCTCTAGTTTGCCTGTGGTTTGGCATATCAGTACCCTTGGTCTTTGTGGGTAGTTACTTGGGTTTCAAAAAACCAGCAATTGAAGACCCTGTAAAGACCAATAAAATTCCTAGGCAGGTACCTGAGCAGGCATGGTATATGAAACCTGTCTTCTCTATTCTCATTGGAGGCATTCTGCCATTTGGTGCTGTTTTCATCGAGCTCTTCTTTATCTTGACATCAATATGGCTGAACCAGTTCTACTACATCTTTGGGTTCCTCTTCATAGTGTTTGTCATCCTATTAATCACCTGTGCGGAGATCACAATCGTGCTTTGCTACTTCCAACTGTGCAGTGAAGACTACAATTGGTGGTGGAGATCTTACCTCACTGCAGGGTCCTCAGCTCTGTACCTCTTCCTCTACTCAATTTTCTACTTCTTTACCAAATTGGAGATAACAAAGCTGGTCTCAGGCATCCTTTACTTTGGATACATGATAATTGTTTCATATGCCTTCTTTGTGTTGACCGGAACTATTGGCTTCTATGCTTGCTTCTGGTTTGTCCGCAAGATCTACTCTTCTGTGAAGATTGACTAAATTACAAGCATCTCTCAGTGAATGAGTAAAAGATGAGCACTGAACCTGGAGAGGCTATAGGAATGTGAGGGCTTGAAGTAAACACTGCAGGGAAGTTTCTTCCCCTCCCTTGAAAAGCCCCTTTTTGTTTATTGTTAGGGTAGCAGTTGGACTGTTAATTTGTTACACTGTTTTCAAATCTTATTGTAGTAGTTTCTGAAGCAATGATGAGATGTATGCATATTTCTACATGTCCATGTCACAACGTGGTGATGAGATTCTCAATCAGCATCCACCGCTATGCAAACCAAAAGAAGATGCATCATCTTGAGTTACATGTCACGTCTCTAAGTTGGCAATAGTAACTGTCCCCATGCAACAAACTATGCAAGCATCGCTGGTTCTTTGCTTTCAGGATTTATACTGAATCTAAGAACAATAATACTGAGGATTATGTGATAGGGAAAACTATTTAATTTAATTGGTAGCTAAATAAGCAAAAGAAAGTTTCTATGATATAATAGTAAAAAGGCAACAGCTCTATTTTTGTCATTAATATTTTAGTGATATTTCAATTTCGCTTCAAAAATTTTTGTTTCAATTTTGACATGTTGATAATTGTCAACCTAGTTGATAACAATGTAAATTTTTTTAAGGGGGATTGTTAATTTGGTTTAAATGTGTTTATTTTTATTTTATGTGCATGTCATGTTATACATGTAAAAATTATTAATAAGATTTAGTTCATTTTATTTAAGATAATTAGATGAAAATAAATCTTTTTATGTATAGTAAAACATCCAGATGAGATAAAAATGAATATTTCAACTGGTAACATTTTTTAACAAAATTGAATTGATGATATTAGCGAACAGGGCAAAATCAGCAATTGAAAAAAAAAGAGAAGTTGTAACAAAATCGGAATATTACTAAAACTGAGGGGTGAAAAAAAAGTTTTTGCCTGCTATAAGGTCAACCACCTTTAAAATGTTCCAAGTTAGATCGAGTGCCATTGTATCACAAACTAAAAGATCTGATCTTCCAACCTGATGGGCTAGAAATGGTTTTGTAAAATATTTATCAATAATTATTTATAGTTAACTACTTTCCTGGAACACGGACCTACTTTTGTTAATATGTATGTCTTGATTTTTTTTTTGTATATTTTTTTTTTTGCTGATGCGAGAAATAAGACAAAACAAGAACACAGCCAACACGGTTAAACCCTCACTGTAATATATCACCAATTCACTAGAACTGCCTCATCTAATGTTTAAATAATTCATCACAATTGCTGCTTTTATCGGGGAAAAGCACAGATTTGAGATTTTCTAAAAGAAATCACCATACCACTTTCATAGAGGTGTGAATAGCCCAAGCGGCCTATGGTTTGGCCTGATCTATATAAAAATAAGACTAGACTTAGTCTTATTCTATAGTTTGTTTACTTTATATGGTCAATCTTAGGTCCATTATACAGTCTATCAAATCTATTGGGCCGGTCTGTCAAGGATTATATTACTTAAACTTATAAAATATTAAAAATAAGATTCAATTTTGACAATCTTTTCAACAAAAATGTTAAAAATTATAGGCTCTGTAAACAGATTTAAGGTACGATCAGCCAAACTTTTGAAAAGATAAGATTTAGACTTAAAATAAATAATATAGATTAATGGCCCCACTATAAGATTGGGCCTAGCCTATTCTTGTTATATACAAACTTTTCACTTCTACTTTTGGTGGATATAATTTTCCTGTTGGATTCTGACCCAAAAAAAAAATATCTTGGTTCGATGTAACTTCGCACTTCATATTTGAATAAAAAAATAATAAATCATTATAGATTTAAAAGGTTAATTTTGATGCCCTAATATTATTAAAAAAATTATACTATCAATTAATTAATTATATACTTCTATTTTGTATGATTTTTAAGATAGTAGGTGGTTGAATTAAAAACTTTTATTGATACAATAATATATAGTTAAATATCTATAGATTTTTTTACATTTTCAATTGTGTATAGTAAACCCAAGTTTAAATATGATTTAGATATCTAAAGGATAAACAGATTTTAATTGTAGTCCCTGAATAAAAAAGTTTGATTTCTATCTAAATATTTGCAAAACTTTTTCGTTTTTCTTTGTTGTTAGTTTGTCTATGGTAAATGAGTTAACCAACATAATGCTACATTATCTAATTTATATGACAACAAATAATTCTACATAGTATATATATTATAATTTTATATATCAAAACCCTCACCTAATAACCTATTGAATTCAACCTAATAACTTATACGACCCAATCCAATAATTTATTTTACCACCATAAGTTTTGGCATATATATATGATTACTGAGTGCAAGTAAGATTAGATTATGTGAGTTTCAATTAGCTAACTCAATATTTAAAGGGACAAAGTAACAACAAGGCTAAAAACAAAATAGTTTTAAAAAATTTTAGACAGGAATTTAAAAGAAATTAGACACCAA
Organism: Dalbergia oliveri; assembly: GCA_030441495.1. Classification (NCBI taxonomy): domain Eukaryota; kingdom Viridiplantae; phylum Streptophyta; class Magnoliopsida; order Fabales; family Fabaceae; genus Dalbergia; species Dalbergia oliveri. The sequence continues at coordinate 2,132,828 of JAMLFY010000016.1, forward strand.
GAGTAAAATTTGTTTATTTTTCAAGGAAGAAAAAGATATTTAAACAAAAGTTTTATCTCAATAATTCTAGGGATAATTGCACTTTAACAAGGGTTTTATCTCAATAATTTTAGGCATAATTGCACTTTATCCCCTAAACTATAAGTCTTGTACATTTTATTCCCAAAACTTTAAAAATATGCAAATCGAACCCTAATATTTCTTAATTGTGCAGATTGATCATTCTATTAATTTTTTCATCCAATGTTAACAAAAATAACACGTTTCCAAAAGCTTAAAGTATCAAGTTGCATGCTATTTATTAATTCAAGGTATCGGATTGAACTTGATCTAAAGTTTCATGAGATATAATATACATATTTTTTATTATCAATAAGCAAAAATTTAATAGAAGGGCAAAAGTGCCCATTTAGAAAATGTTAAGGGATCAATTTGCATATTTTTTAAATTTTGGGGTAAAGCGAAGAAAACATATGGTTGAAAAAGGCTAAAATTCAATTTTACTTTTTTTTAAATCAAGACTAAACAACCTTTTTGGCTCTAACATTTTTAATTTGATATCAATTTAATCTCAACAAAAAATTTTATATAAATTTGATCCTAACAAAAAATTTTATATCAATTTAGCTCTAATATTTTTAATTTTGACATCAATTTAATTATCTTATTGGACCTCCATTTTGATTAAATGATAAGATGAGTCATTTCATCAAAGTAGATGTCCAATAAGATAACTAAATTGATATCAAAATTAAAAATGTTAGAGCTAAATTGATGTCAAAAATTTTATTAGGATTAAATTGATATCAAATTGAAAATGTTGAAGACTATTTACTCTTTAATCAAACACAGTCAAAATGACAATAATAAGAAGAAGAAGAAGAAGAAGAATAAAATACAACCTGAAGGACAAGGTTAAATACACAGCCAGAAGGGCAAGGTTAAATGGGTCGAAGGCCCAATTGTTATGACCCGATAGGCCTATGCCCAATATGTGCCAGTTGCAGTACTGTAATCGGAGGCTTCAATATAAGCTTAAAACCCTCACTCTCTCATTTCCAGCTTCAGCAGCTGCCACCTTCATCATCGTGTAGATCGAGCTTCACCAATGGTAACCATTTTCTCTTTCTCCATTCTCTTCTTTTTCAATGCACATTCTCTCTGGGGAATTTTTGTTTCCGTAGATTTCTCTGTTTGATTGAAAAGAAAAATCTCAAAGCATTTGTATTTTTCGTGTTGTGTTCTTCACACGGGATTTGGGAGCATTTAGGGTTTCGATTTGGCCAAAAGGGGGGGGTTTAGGGTTCATTATTTGAATGCTTTGAGTTAACAGGCCAAATTTTTTTAAAAATATTGTAAATGTTTTTGTATGGATATTCTTTTTGAGATTTTTTTTTGGGGGTTTCTTAGAATGCTGTTTTTGTGCAATGGGGTTATAGGGTAATTTCTATGATTTGCCCTTTTTTTTTGTATGTATGTTTTTGTGTTCTGAATTTTGTGTGTTTGGTGGCTTGTATTAGATGGGTTTTAAGGTAAATTCTGAATGATGTGGCTATTCATATGATTTTAAAGGCAATATAATTAACCTTTTTTATATTGATTTTCTAATGCATAAAAAAGGCATATGTTAAGGCTCAGAAATCTAAGGCTTACTTCAAGAGGTATCAAGTGAAGTTTAAGAGAAGAAGAGGTATTTTACTTGATTATTTTGTCTTTCCACTTTGTGTTTGTTATGGTTCGCCACTGGTCTTAAGAGTGTTGGTGGCTTTATTTTACTCAAAAATCTGCAGAGGGAAAACTGATTACCAAGCCAGGATTCGGTTGATCAACCAGGACAAGAATAAGTACAACACTCCAAAGTACCGCTTTGTTGTGCGATTTGTATCCTATTCTTGGTCTGGAGGTTAACATTTGGACTTGCTTGCGGTTAACTGAAAATATCTTGGAAAAGGTCTGGACATTATTTTTTGTTTGAAGGAATAATGGTTTTATATTCTTAAAATTGACTTTTAGTTGTTGATGATAGTCAATGCTACTTGAGCCTTTTGAATGACTTAAATTCAGTTTATTTGTTGAGATTTCTTCATGAATATAAACCTTAACCTCATTATTAGACAAACAAGGATATCATTGCACAAATAGTATCTGCTAGCATTGCTGGTGATATTGTTCTTGCAGCAGCATATGCACATGAACTGCCTCGCTATGGTCTTGAAGTAGGCCTTACTAACTATGCTGCAGGTACTTCTTTATGCATGAACTTCCTTTCTCCCCTTCTTTCTCATGTGTGTGTGTGTGTCTCACTTGACATTTGTGCTTTGTGCTTTTCTCTTTTTATATACCAACGGTGTTTTTACCTGTGATTGGATATCTTAAAATGTGACCAGCTTATTGCACTGGACTTCTCCTGGCCCGCCGAGTCCTTAAAATGCTTGAAATGGATGAGGAGTATGAAGGGAATGTAGAGGTAGGGATAGAAGTACTACATTATATCTCTCTCTCTTGCACTGACAAATGTGCTAGACCACTCTGTTTTTGGTAAGTTGATTGGTTATATCATTATTATCAGGCTACCGGAGAGGATTTTTCTGTTGAACCTGCTGAGACCAGGAGGCCATTCCGTGCTCTCCTTGATGTTGGTCTTATTAGGACCACAACTGGAAACCGAGTGTTTGGTGCCCTCAAGGTACTCACTATTATTATCGCATTGGTAGTAGTTTGTCTCTTATTCTTTTTACTATGTAAGTTGAATAGTTGTGATTGTTAACAGGGAGCTTTGGATGGGGGTCTAGATATCCCTCACAGTGACAAAAGGTTTGCTGGTTTTGATAAGGAGAAGAAGGAGCTTGATCCTGAGGTTCACCGCAAATATATCTTTGGTGGACATGTTGCTGCCTACATGAAGGCACGGCCAAATATCTTATTTATTGCCTTTTAGTTGTTAAGTTTTAGTCAATATTAGAAGTTTTCAGATATTTGTCTGACAAGTTAATGTGTTTTATATTTTCTGTAGACTTTGATGGAAGATGAACCAGAGAAATACCAGTCACACTTCAGTGAATATGTCAAGAAGGGAATAGAGGCTGATGGACTTGAGGCGCTGTACAAAAAGGTTCATGCTGCCATTCGAGCCGATCCCACCATTAAGAAGTCAGAGAAGCAGCCACCAAAAGAACACAAGAGGTAAATCATTATTATATTTTTGAATCCAAAAACTCTCTACAATTATTATTAATGGATTTGTTTATTCATTTCATTCATTTTATTTGTGCAAAATTGGACCTGCTGTTTGATGGGGTAGTATTTTCAGATTTGCAGTTATCCAAATTTTGCTGACATATATTTGTTTGACCTTAAAAACATTTTCTTAGCTTTGATACTACTACTTACTCATTGGAGTGAATTCCTGAGTTTTTCCCTCCCTCTTTCCTACAGGTACAACTTGAAGAAGCTTACCTATGAGGAGAGGAAGGCTAAGTTGATTTCGCGCTTGCAGGCCCTCAACTCCGCAGCCGGTGGTGCTGATGATGAGGACGATGAGGACGATGAGTGAAAGTTCATTGCGGACACATTGCCAATGCTACTTATTTAGAATTTGTAGTAACTTGCATTTAGCGAATCATTTTCTTGGAAATTTATGTGCTTGCACTTTTTATTTTTTAGGCCACAAATTTTGGTTACATTTTGAATTGAGCCTTTTGGTCAGTTTCTTGTTAAGCTTGGATTATTGTGTTTTTACCTTGTTATGGTTCACAAAAGATGAGTTCTTCACCATAATATGAGCCATTTTTCGTGCGTTATTCCAAGTTTTTATATTGTGTGTTACCAAAAGAAAAAGTTATATTGTGAATCAACATATAAGGCTATTTCAAGTATTAATTTAAATGGGTATCTTTTGATGCGATAAAACCTCTAGGGTCGTCCATTGTAATCATCTAACGTTTATGTGAGCAAAGTAATCTGTAAAGGTACCTACAAATCTCAATTATCTCTGTCGACTGCAAAAGTTGTTTTTAATTATTTTTGGATAATTTATTTTACACAGTAATATACCTGACATTGCAAAAAAAATTTACATAATTATTCTATCATATAATATTATATCAATATAGTTAATTTTCATTCTTGCTACTTGAAAAGTAACATAAAAAGAGAGATGGGATTAACTTATATTATAGTATATTAAAATTAAACTCTAACAACTATTGATTCTTAAGTTCTTTTATAAATTTTATAAGTTTTAATTTCCATGCAATATGACAGTATAAAACTTAACCATTTGTCAAGTAGTGGGTCTGAAATATAATTACTTTTCAACACATGATTGGCTGATACTGTAAAGACATTACAATAAGTGCATAAAAATTAAATTATTTTATAAATAAACTCTAAATATTGGATTAGATTCATTCAATTATATCTAACATCAAATATAGAGGGGCATGTCCTTTTGGGTGTCAATTTTTTTCCTAAAAAATTATTTTTCATATATTTAGATAATTTTTTAAAAATAATCGGAATCTAACACAATCAGTTTATAGTTTTTCTTGGCAAAATAAAAAGAGATAGATCTCAAGAAAATTAATTAAAAAATTTAAGTTCCATAATATTTTTTTAAAATTTTAAACAAACAAGTTACGCACCCGGAATTCTTTGGAACACATAAAAGCATTTCTATGTATGTATATATATATTTTTCTACCCTGGACACACGACTCCATTGACACGATCCAAGACAATGATGGTCAGCTTCCACAGACCACATAAGGTTAACACCATCCACTGCAAGAAGTGAATAAACCGATGTCCTAGCACATTATAATATCATGTGTGCGACAGAGAACATTTGATCATGACCAATGCATAACTTCATGTGCAAGTTAAGCATTAAAGCAACATGCACAAAATGGGAGGACAATAAAGGAGTTTGTTTTATCTATCTCACAGTGTAGTTTGGTTTTCTGATAACCTGAATCATTGCATCACAAACACTAGCTATATGCAGATATAGGAACAGAAGATCAGAAAGAGTAGTGATTTGATCCTTAGACTGTGCATGAAGTTTGTTCTTCCTATGCATTACAAACACTAAGAATAGATAATGCTACAGATACTTATGCAACCTTTCTGCACAAACTCTGTATCTAAGTTGGCCAAAAAATGGCTTTTTAAGCGAGGTTAATACTTTGATGCAGTATCATTAGTAATGTCCAGAGTGTATGATTCGTCACAGGGATTGGAGTCATGCTAACTAAAGAAGCATTTTCTGGCTATCCTGTCATTTGGCACAGAAAAAAGATAGTGTAGAAAAAATAGAATTGCCTCATTTGCTGCAGCAGCTAAAAGCACTGCACCAGCTTTGTGAACTTCACCAGATCATAGTTACCCTCAAAATAATACTACAGTCATCAAGGAAATAAAAAACTTTGGCAATTATAAAGATTCAAGACTTCTCAATTAAAAATTATGGAATAAAAAAGAATAATTTAGAGAACCATAACAAAGAAGCAAACAATGGTAAACTTGCAAAACTTTTTCTCCCATCTGAACCCCATTAGATCAACCATCCAAATAGTGGTAGACATCGTTAATGCCATTCGAATGGGACGACTTCCATATTGGATTTAACGTTTGATACGTCCATGACTAGAACTCACAAGATTTCCGAATCTGTACTCCAGGAGCATAACCTTCTTCTCGCATTCTTGCATCTAATTGTCTTAGCATGTCGTAAATTTGATCAGATTCATCATGGAATCTATCTCCAGCTACAAAACTGTGAACCTCATTCTTTAACTCAACCACACTTTGACCTATAATCTTGTTCAACCTATTCTCCTTTATCAATGTCCTGAGCTTTGCTGCACTATGCCAATCCTTGTCCACACAATAAATGTTTGACAAGAGTATATAATACCCTGCATGATTAGGGTCTAAGGAGAAAAGATTCTGAGCTGCAACCTCCCCTATCTTTATGTTCTGATGTATCCCACATGCACCAAGCAAGGCTCCCCATACATGAGGCCCAGCTTGCATAGGCATGTGGTTAATTATGTCCAAGGCCCTATCTAGCTCTCCCATGCGACCAAGAAGATCAACCATTATCCCATAGTGCTCCGAGGTGGGCTTCAACCGGTACTCGTTCACCATTATATCAAACATCTCTATCCCTTGTTTAATCAAACCTGCATGACTACAAGCAGATAGAATTGAAAGGAACGTTACATTGTTAGGCTTAACATATGAACTCTCAACCATCTGATTAAATAACTTCAAAGCCTCTTCTCCTTGCCCATGGAATCCATAAGCCGCAATTATTGAGCTCCATGTAACAACATCTTGATATGCCATTCCTTTGAAAACCTTGTTAGCGTTATCTATGCTACTACATTTTGCATACAACTGTATCAGAGATGCACCAACAAAAATGTTATTGTCAAATCCACTTTTAGTTACAAAGCCGTGAAGGCATAGAGCTTGTTGAAGAATCCCCAGTTCTGAACCAGCAGCAAGAATCTTCACTAGAGCAATAGCATCAGGTTGAGTTCCATCCGACAACATGTTGCAGAAAACCCCCATTGACTTGTGAGCCATTCCAATTTCAGCATACCCACGGATCAAAACAGCCCAAGAAACTACATCCTTCTTGGGCATTCTGTTGAAGAGGCTAATTGCATTTTCTGGTGAAAAGCACTTCATGTACATGTCCATCAGAGCTGTAGAGACTGCCATATCCAACTCAAAACCATACTTAATTGCTAATTTATGAATCTTCATGCCTTCTTCCAAATTGGAAGCAGAAGCACATGCTTGCAGTGCACTAACTACAGTAACCCAGTTGGGTTCAATTCTCTTATCTATCATTTCATTGAAAAGACCTAATGCATTGGTTTCATCTCCATTATCAGCATAACATGCAACCATTGAGCTCCAAGATATAATATCCTTATTAGGCATTTCCCTGAACAAATTAGCCGCACTCTTGACAGAACCAGTTTTCCCATATAAATTTAGCAGTGAGTTGGCCAAACATATCATAGTGTCAAAACCCCTTCTTTTTACAAATCCATGTACGCTTCTTCCAAGCTTAAAATCATATAACTGAGCACAAGCAGAAGCAGCACTAACAAGTGTCACTGGATCAGGACTCACATTCTCCTACACGACCATCTGAGAGAGAAATGCAAGTGCAAGTTCAGGACTACCATTCTGCTCATAACCAGTAACCATTGAAGTCCACAAAACCACATCTGGTTTTGGGTACTCCATAAACACTTTCGCAGCATCATTCATCTGTCCACATTTCGAATACAACTCAACCAAGGCAGACCCTATAAACATGTCCCCACCCATCGTCTCCTTCTTGTGGAATCCATGAATCATTCTACCCAGTTCGAGCCTCTGCAAACCTGCACACGATTTCAAAGCAATCGATACGGTGTAATTGTCAGGTCTTTCCTCGTCGATATGGCCTCGGCATTCATTCGACGGAACAGATACAATGTCTCTACCCATTTTCCTTCCGAACAATAGCTCCTAAGGATGGCATTCCAAAGATGGACAGTTTTGTTAGGCGTTTCTTCAAACAGCTTGTATGCATGGCTAATTGATGCACATCTAGCATAAACAACGTTAAGCTTGGTCGCAATGAAACTGTCATGGGCAAGGCCCAGTTTCAAACACTGCGAGTGCAACTGTGCAATCGATGTATTACCGCAGCAAGTTTCGAACAGCTTCACTAAAAGATCCCTCCTTTTCATGTACAATGACTTTTATGACTTTATAAAGTTCATCTTAGACATCGTAGTCAAGTCATTGAAATTTTTAGAATCATGTCTTTCAAGTTTCAATCACAGTAACTTCCTTGTCAGTAGCTTGTTCCGGGTTTCAGTTCAGCCTCAATCTTAGCATAACTATCTATCCAAGCGGTGGAGAAAAGCATGGAACAGAAACAGTTAGCTCAACAGCAGCATAAAATTAAAATGCATGTATATATATATATATATATATATATATATATATAGGTGAATTTGATGTAAAGGAGGCGTTTAATGCTAGTTCCGTACCTTTTAACTGTTTTATAGCAATCAGTAAAAGTTTAATACATTAAAAATTCAATATTTAGACACAAAAACTTTTTAATGTATCAAACTTTTACTAATTCCTTAAAGACAGTTGAAAGTGGATAAAGGTAATATTTAATGAAATCTCTCAATTTAACTGTAAATGAACCCATAGTTTCATGGCAAACTCTTGTTTATTTCAATGAACTTTAGTAGGTTACAAATTTGACTCCTATTCTAAAAAAAAATCTCTCAATTTGAATGATTTTTTAAGTAATTGGGTGTAAAACTTTTTTTTTTTATCTTTCAATATATTAAAATTAATTTATAAATAAAAATTTATTTTTATTAATATTCATTTTTTCAATCTTCATCTTAACCTAATGTAATATGGTTTAGTGACATTTTTAAGGATTAAAAGATGATTTTCAAAATACTTATAGAATCTAAAATAAAAAATTTTAAGAGCTTAATGATTATAATTGTTTCCTACACCTTTAAATACGTAGTCATGTGTTTGACCACCTTCCCCTATCCCTATCCCTTTTAGGAAAAAATTCCTAATCTTAATACTTTTGTTTTAAAAAATAAAATAAAATAAAAAATTTCAAATTTATGAGGGTTAAAACGAATGCTTTAAAATAAAATGTTGAAAACATGAAATATCAAAAGTGAAGAGGAAATTGTAAAGAGATTAAACAAAAAGACTTATATTTATTCGAATTTAAAACATTTTTTTTTTTTTTGGCTTTTGTCTTTATAGTTATTGTTTATTCTAAAGAATTTCTCGGTGTTTGTTACTAATTATTAATCTCTATTTAATAAATTTTAAATATGGTCTGCAAAAAGATTATAACGTAAATGGTCAATGTTGAGAACATAACAAATAATTAAACATTACAGGGATTAAAACTTAAATTGTGATTTATTACTATAAAGACCAAAATCATATTTAAATCTTAAAATATTATAACTCCTTACTCAATCCGAAGCCAATTAGTTTACTAATTCCTACTAATGGAGACATGGATAATTTCATGCAATGGCTTACATATGCTTTCTGTACATGACACAGAATGAGAATGCCATAATGATTGAGAACTTGAATAACCATTGTGTTGCATTCAGTTTGTTGATGGACCAATGGAATACTGATTTCAAATTAATTATATCAAAGCCAGCAAACTATAATGAAAAGGATGGTGGCTTAAACCATCTTCAGCTAGCCCGTTTGGGAAAATTACTTGAAAAAAAAAATAATTTATTTTCAGAAAAATTATTTTGAAAGAATTGATTTGAATTTTATTTGAATATATCTAAAGTAAATTTAAGAAAATAATTTTTATTTGAATGAAATAAAATAAAATTACTTTTAGAAACATAATTGTGAAAACATTTAATTGTTCGAAAGATTCGTATAATTTTACTCAAATTTTAATTAAATTTCTATAGTTCAAAATTTTATAATTAAATCCTTATATTATATAAAAATTTTATGTAAAAATTTCAATCAAATTTCTATAATTTAAAATTATAAGAATTTATAGAATAATTAAACCTCAAAATAAAAAAAAAAAGACATCCACAATAATTAAATCTCCGAAAAAAGGGACAGATGATGCAAAGTTGAAGAACTAGTGAAGAGAGAAAACAAAGTACATAATAGGTACTAGTGTCAAGTTGTATCTCAAGTTGTCAACTGAAAAATGGAAAGCAACATCACATTCACTCTCACTCAACTCAATTCTGGTCACCTTAAAATGAAATTTGACCGGGCAAAAGTGAAGCCAAACATGTTTACTATTCCATTCTTTCATTTTCAATTCAAAAGAATTACGTTTGCCTTGCTCAAAAGTTAAACGAAACATGCACTTCCTTGGTTGTTACCATATCAAAAATCAAATCATTTTGTTCATCCATAAAGGTTATAAGGATTGATGATTATCACCAATTAACCAATCAATAGTCTAATGTAAAAGCAAGCATGACTTAAAAAAAATATGCTTCATCTTATTTATGTTGCCAAGTTTCTTACAATAAAGCAGCAAATTCTAAATTGCTCTCTCCATGCAACTACAGAGAAAAATTATGATACTACAGAAGCAAGAGGCTTCCACAGAAACAAACAACTTTTGCACATGGACTCAAATCTATGTCGTCTCATTGTGCATTCAAAGCAACTGTTCACCTTCATCTCTGTATAGCAAGCTGAAACACCATATATATACACATCCACAATTTATCTCCAGCAATCCCCCAAAGGCTTTCAACCACAATGGTGTGTTGTGTTTCTGCAACTTCACCTTGGTAAAAGCCAAACCAATGCTTGTGGTGTTCTAGTAGTAGTATTGTACACTATGTTGACACAAAAATTCTTGTATTCAATAGCTGATAGAACCAAGCTGATAGAACCAATACGGAACCTTTTATTCCATTTATTTTCTGAGGTTGAAAACTGATCATCAGGTGCAAATGGCCTCTACTGAGAGCTTCTTCATGAAATTTGGACATGGATCCCCTCCAAAAATTTCAGGTGCCACTGTCACTGCACATGAGTTCTGCCCAACACAATTCTGCAACAGTAGTCATTGAATAATGGTTAGTGAGCCAAGTAAAAGGGACCATAAACTTAGGGTGCGTTCGTTTCAACTTTTTTACAACATATGATTTTTGTAGGTAATAAAATCACTTTTCATAGAAACTATTCATCTTAGCTTCTAAAAAAAAAAAATGAAATTCTCTTTAACATTTTAGTAGAAGCTAATTTGAATAACTTTCATGAAAAGTAATTTTTTTAAACAAAAATCACCTTTTTTTCAAAAATATTTTGAAACAAACACACCCTTAAATGGATCATTTGACCTGCGATTGAATTTCAGGCTTTAAAACTGACCCAAAAAAAATGATGTTTCTCAAATGTCAAAATTGTGTATGCCTATAGAACAAATAATACCTTTTCAAAGGCATCATATGACTTGTGAGCATGACAGCTTCCCTCATGGTAGTCTCCACAAGACCCTACTGGAGTGCCAAAGCTAGCAAATTTGATTGATGAGATTTTCTGGCCAGGACCACATGACAAATGTGCCTTTGGCCTCACAGGTGTTCTCACTTTGCCAGAGGCTTGCATCTGATAACTCACAAGATTTGGCTGCCACTCATAAATATCAGCACATACACTATCTACATCCCTTCTAACCAAAAAGATCCCATTAGGATCTCCACCCAATTCCTCAAACACAACCAACAAATTCCCAGTTGGCTTCAGCCAAGAATGAGGAACATGATACCTGAAATTATCAGCCAGTAATTAATCAGGTCATTGATATTTTCCAAACAGCATTAAACACAACTCCAAGAGCAAGCTAGATATTTCTCACCATCTTTGAGAAGCCTCGCCGCAGTTGCTTGTGCATTTCTTCTCATTATAAGTTCCTGCATAATCACAGTATCCGCAAGAACCAGATGCTGCTTTATATGCAGGCCAGTAGCGGCCCAGACTCTGTCCATTTATCCACACTTGACCTTTGCCCATGCTGGCCATGTCTAAAGCCAATGGTGCACTTCCTGCTGGAGCATCAAAAGTGGTCTGTAATAATATAACAATGATGTTAGTTTAGGTCCAGTCTTTCAACAAGTGCACCCAAAAAGGTCTCTTTCCCACATCAAAGGTCTCTCTACTTCTAACTATTACCGCTATCTACTAGTAATAGTTATAAGTAGAATAGTAATTGAGAATATATAATAATATATTGATATAAACAAAAATTTAATCAAAGCCTACACATTAGTTTATGTAGCTTTGGAAGGTTATATAGGCTTTTTGATACTCACTTTATACCAAGTCAACGGTTGCCTTTGGGAAACTAAATAACCCTGAAGCCACTCCACCGAGGAACTTCCACTAAGTGAATGAAGACTCAATGCTTCACCTTTTAGACCAACCTGAAAGAGATATGCACACAAATGAATCTCAAGCAAAACAAAGGAATAGGAAAGAGAAGGCACAGTGAATGTTTGAAGAGGAACCTTGTAAGACCACTTCTGCCAAGTTAAGTCCCTTCTCCCCTCATTGAGACCATTTAATGTAATTGGGCCAAGCACACCAGCATTCCATGTTTCAAAATGTGGACCAACATTCTGCAAGTCAATAATAAGCAGCAAGTGAGTAATGTAGTCACAGTCATAACCCACTGTTAAAGTTTCTAAACAAATCAGATTAGTGAGGAAGTATCTTTCAGATGTGTCACACACGCGCACAAGCATACAGAGAGAGAGAGAGAGAGAACACAAACCGGGAGCCCAACTGCAACACTAAGAAGGGAGATTTTGTTAACACCAGCTCTGAGTTTCACACCCTCACTAAATGTTAGTTTTGGGAATTCTAAGCTTCCATATGCAGTTCCTGACCAAAGGAGATCACCATTAAGATCAATTGATCAATGATGAAGCTGAAGCTATTGGTCAAACAATTATTAACTTCAAAATTAAAATTTGTAAACCAGAGCAATGCTGCTCACCAGATAGCTGATCATTGACAAAAACATGCAAAGCATGCCCAGCAGATAATACTGTAAGAACAGGATCGTTTCCATTCCTCAAGAAACCTTCGTTTGGATTGATCACGATGCTGGCAAAAAAAGTAGCAAGTATTAGACATGAAAATTAACACAATTTCAATGGTGTTTTAAGCAACGATTATACAAGACCGTAGAGTTTTATGTCACTCACTCTGTGGAGTACCACAAGTAGTCAGATAAATCTCTTGTTGTGTTTATCTGTTCCAACAAACCACTAGCAGTGAAGGTACTGTCATCAGTAGAGGTTGTCTCTTCATTGAATGCTTTCCAAGAGAGTCCTCCGTGAATAGGAACACGGGTCATCTTCATCTGTGCACTCTGTGCACCAACCTGTAAAATGATTTTGGAATTTTCATTTTAGCCTAATTCTGCAATAGGAAAATTATTGAAAAGAATAATCTTCTCTTCATTGTAAATGAAACTTTGCCCAAACCAGAGCATGCAAATTCAAACAACACACTAACAAATTATCATTGTTTTCCCTTTGTGTAAGTCTACTTTCATAGAATAGAAAAGTTAATCTTGTAGACAAGACTATAACTGCATATAATTAACCACTAAATAAAGTTATTCAATTCAACTCAATCACATACACTCGGTTAAAATCTCCATTATAATACATAGCAAACCTAGCTCTAGTAATCTGAAATATAAGTTTAATTTATTTTCTCACCCTTGCAGTGTTATAAACAGTGTGCTTGCAATCAGGAAGAATGCTTATTGACCAAGGAGGTAAGTTATAATGCAAATTTCCAAACGCCACTGTTGCATATGATCGTGGGTTGTAGTTTGCAAGAAATGCAGCACAAGCTCCGGACTTTGATTTGAAGACATGAGCCTGTACAGCAGTGATGAGAGTTAAAAAGTTTGGTTACAAATCATTCTTGATAGGACTGATTATTTACAGATATCTAACTCATTTTTAGTTCAGTTATACCTCTCCGTAGTTTCCAAGCCGTGTTACAATTGGATCACCGGACACTAAAGCAGGTTCACAGAGTTTTATTGCTCTGTGTAAATCCTTCAGATGACCCCATTTTGGCTGCCTAAGCAATCCTGCATAGAGGAAGCAATAATATAACTTATAAACTATTTTTGGTTATTTATGTATCCTTAAAAATGAGTGAAGCATTGGCAAAAGAAGGACCCCACCAATGAACATGTGGCAAATAAAATTGTCAATTGTAATTATTTTACAATCTCTATTATAGAAACAAGAAAACCAAAGCAGTGGTTGGCAGCAGTGTACTTTAGGTTGTCACTTGTCAATATTAAAGGGACAAGAATTTCATTGCCACACATCAAACATGGATAAACTAATAATCATAATATCAGTGACTTGGATTCTTAGTTAACATTAAAATAACAGAAGCAATATTCTAATGTGCTATGCCTCACTGTAGCTGATGAGGCTGCACAGATCTTATCTTAGACTTGAGCTTTACTCCATATATGTCCAAATTAAAAAGCACCAAAAAAAAACCCTTAATATTATCAGTGCGTATGAGTCATGGTATAGGAATCACTTGTGCATACCATATTCATCAAGAGGAGCATCATAATCATAACTTGTAGCAATAAAAGGACCACCAGCAGTTCGACCAAAATTTGTTCCTCCATGATACTAGAATGAAAAAAACAAAGGGGCTTAGTTGAATAAGAAAAGGGTAAACACACATTGAAATCAACAAATATTGAAATTACCATGTAATAATTGACAAATGATCCCCCTTTCTGTATAAACCTTGCAACAGAAAATGCCAAGTCCTGAGCAGGTCTGTGAGGAACTGGACCTCCAAACTCAGTGAACCTGTAAGTTTAAGAAGGCAAGGCAAGGCAATGAACAGCCAGCATATATCTCTAGCCTGTATGTTCCTTGCTTTTATGAAGACTTCAGAAATAACAAGATACAAATTAACTATACCAGCCAGTCCAAGCTTCTGTCCACATCTTCGGTTTGTAAGCCTTATTTGGAGAGAAGTAATCACAATAGAAGCCATTGCAAGTGTTTATCTGCAATAAAAAATTATACTGAAATTAGAAGCTGAAATATGACCCTTCCCTGACTGATAGTCAAACAAAATATTATCAGCAAAAAATGGATTTACATGCAAATACAATATTTCTTGAGCATCTTCCAAGAATATAAAAATGATTTCTCTCTCCATCACTAATGATGGAAGTTGACAAGTGTGTCATGTTTTGAATTTTCACCACACGTAACAATCAGGGTAATTTGACTAAAGTTATGATCCTCAACAGCAAGACATGATAATAAGAATAGGATTGAAATGACTGAACAAAAGGCAGATCACAACCATGCAAAAATGAGGAATCACTATTCTCATCCCCCCATTAGCAATATCGAGAAAACATACTGGTCAGTAACACCCCGCCCCCAACAACCAAGGACAAAGGGCTATCATCAGGACTAGAGAATATGTGTATAGAAGATTGGAGGATTTTTCTTGAGAAGATGCAGATCAGACGAACTTACAACAGGATCAGGAGCATCATCTTGCTTGCACATGACCCATGGAACCCCAGTACCAAGCCCAACAGCCATATGTGCTGCCCACTGAGTGTAAGCTTTGCCAGGAGCACCAATTTCATACTCCATAGGTCCATATTCATTTTCAATCTGTACAAAAATTTAATAGTTAAAAAAGGTAACACTTTGAGTACATATATATTATCTCCATTCCATTTTATATATATATATATATATAATATATATATATATATATATATATATAAAGTAAATTATTGAATTAAGCAGAAGGGTAGGTGCCTATTTAATCTACCTGTGATAGAATTATTGGACCACCTTGAGACTCGTATAGCCTTTCTGCTTTCATGATATCCACAATCTTCTTTGTAAATTTTTGCATTTGAAACTTCATTGCAGCAACAGCAAGCAAAAAACAAAAACAATAAAAAAGTCACTAAAACATTATTAGTGAAAACATCAAAGAAAAGGAAAAATATTAGATTTCTGTTTTCTCACCTTAAATGGTCCATTGTCTGTTCTGAAGTTAATGCCCGGTATGTACTTGAGCCAAACAGGGAAACCTCTGAAAAGTATTTTGAAAAAATTAAAAAGGAAAAAATTTTTACCGTATTTTCAAAGTTCCCACATGAACAAAGATTTTTTTTTTTTCATTTGTAAAAGAGGAAATTTAACCATTTCAATTTTCATTACCCGAAGTTCCACTCAGCACATACATAAGGCCCAATCCTCAGGTGAACATAAAGGCCTGCTTGCTGCACCAGCTTTATGAACTTCACCAGATCATAGTTCCCCCCAAAATAATACTACACTCAAAAAAAAAAAAAATTACTTCTAACTACTAACTCAAAAATAAATTAATTAATAACAACCACTTTTCCAAGCAAAACAACACAACATGCATTGTTCATTACTTTGCCAGGTGAAGGTTCATGTCCATTCCAGAAAACATAAGTCTGAATCACATCCAAGCCTCCTTCCTTTGCCTTCTGTATAAGATCTGGCCACATCTGAAAAAACCAAAAAAGAAAAAGATACAACAAAATGAAACTCACAAGTTAGCAAATGGAAAACAAACAACTTGGCCTAAAGAAAAAAGGAAGAAACTTTACGGCACCCTTTTGACAAAAAGGCCAAATGGAAAACACACCAGAATGCACATTTCACTATTTCAGTGTAATACCTCAGGGGTGCTTCGGGGTAATGAATGGACCCAGAAAGCAGTATCCTTCTTTGTCCATTAATGGTGATAGCCTTGTCGTCATATGAAACAGAAGCTGAAGCATGACCAATCAATGAACATGCCAATAGCACATTCCAAACTATGAGCTTGTTGAAGCCCATTTCATCAATGAATAATGATAATAAGGTAATAGCCTTTGATACACTTTATTCTATGCTTCAATGTGGTTGTTGTGGTTTTTGTCTTCCTCCTTTCACTCACTTTTCTTTTCTTTTTTCTTTTGTAGAATCAATGAAGAGAGAAAAAGACAGCTTTGAGGGAAGAAAGCAAAAATAGTGTGAAATGAAGACCTTGAACAAGGTTGAAGTGTTTAAGAGAGTAAGAGACACTGGTTTTGCTTTTGTTTTTGTTTTTTCTTCTCCTTTTTTTTTTGGGGGTAGTAAATTAGTTCATGTGAAGTGTGAAGGTTCTACTTGTTGCAAAATGGAGGGTGCTTTGCAGCTGCTTTTATAGACACTTGAGAGTTTTAGGAGTGAGGAGTGGATGGTGTTGAAAGGATGTGGGACCCACTTTTCAGGGAACTTTTGGGACCCACCACACCTTGCTCTTACTCCATCCAATGGCATCCATTTCTATTTTTTTTAGCCTCTTTTTTATTTTTCTTTTGTTTTATAATTATTAAAATAATATTTTTTCACATCAAAATATGTAAAATATTTGGTAAAATAAAATTAATCTTTTCATGGCTTAGCTTGATTTTGTTTTTTTCATTCTAGTCTCCTGATTTTTTTTTATTTTGAGTCCTTAACTAATTTTTAGATCATTTTAGCCTTTTAACTATTGTCAGATGAGTTAAAAAAAGTTTTACCATCTAAGTTATTTAGTCAAATATGTTCAACCTTCTTAACTTACAAACAACTCCACATATTTTATATGGAATTGTTTTGTTAGGCTATATAGAAGCGGGACATACTTGAGTTAATGATAAAAAAATCAGGGAACTAAAATGATCAGAAAGTTGGTTAGAGAACTACAACAAATAGAAATTAGAAATTAGACAAAAGGAATAGAAAATCAATTAAAAGACCAAAACAAAATATAAAAATAAGTTAAGAGATCAAAATATGTTTCCAGTTATCTTGTTTAGTTTTTTGCATCCAAGTAAAAAAAGTTTGTTTAGGACCTTAAAAAATAAATGTGTTAATCAAATTATGTTTAAACTATTAATTTAATTTCTAAAATTTATAAATTTTATCACCTTTATTTTATGAGTTCTATTAAATTTAATAAAACTTAGTAAAATCAGTTTTGATTTAGATTCAATTACATAGATTAATGGTTTCAACATTTTATCTAATGAAATAAATCAAATTAAATTATTTTTAAAAAATCCCAAACATATAATTTAGTTTTAAATAAATTCAAATATGATCTTTTTTGTACGAGATAATATATAATATAAATAATAATACTTATATTTTTTAGGATATATTTGTGAGTTTAGATTTTAGAAAGGAATAAATGAGAGAACTTATAATATAATTTTATACTATAATTTTTTCTTCTTCTAAAATCTAAATTTATAAATATCTCACAGAGAATAGACATGAGCCAAATTCTTAAAGTATAAGTCTTATGGGATGGAAATTTTACTCGTTGCTCGCTGCATATTCTAACTTTGTGTCCGTGAATTGATCACTCTCCTTTTATAAAATACATAATAATTAAAATAATTGGAAACTCTTATTTATTGACGTGTGTTTGTCCCATAAACGCGTTTTTCATGATATATTTTAAAACATAACGACAGAAAGATTCTCCACGCAATTCCGATGTGATCGGTTTTTAGATTTTACGTTCAACACTACACTTCCATCTCCCTCGCATGGACCGAGCATGGCGGAAACACATGACAAAATAATCATAATAATAATAATAATTGAAAAAAAACTCAAATGTTATTCAATATTTTTTTTTCTTCTTTTTTGAGTTTTAGGTTCCTTCATTCATATAAGAACTAAGAAACAAATCACTGGAAAAAATAATGAGATTATGAGAAGATCATTGACTAATCCCTGAAAAAACAATGCATAAATCTATTTAATTACATGCATAAATTACTTTTTTCCAATCTTTGACAATTGTTTGACTTTGCCTTAGTCACGGATTCCAAACTAGAAAAGGAATTTCTTATGATATTGAAGTTTTTTGTTTGATATTACCTCTATTTCCATTCACTCTTTAACTTCATTCATAAATAAAGTATATCTGAACATAAATTATGTCTCATATTAATGATAATAATGTTTGAATTTACAACCTATGCAAACCATTCATGCCCCTCACCATTAGTTCCCTCCTAGGGCTTTGAGATCGAAGTTTAATGAAATAATCTTTATTATATATTTATGTTGTATTTTAATTCTCTAAATATTAAAAAAAATCAATTGGAATACATTGATAGTAAATTATCTTTACACTGTCAATAAATAAAATATTAACAACTCATCATTTTATATAATTTTTAAATTTTGAACTATTCATATCTCACAATAGACACACATGACAATTTTTTATTATAGGATGGTGTAAAAATATTTACATTATTAATGTATGATAATTATACTCTTAATAAAATCATTTTATTCAGCAATTTCTTATTTAAATTTGACATATCCATAAGAGTTTAATTTTTATATTTTGATAGTGTGAAATTTTTTACATTATCATCCAATTAAATTATCTCATTTACTTAATTTTTTAAATAGTGAATGTGAAATTTAATCACTTTTATAAGTATAGCAATACATAATTAAATGACAACATAAAATATTTTATACTATAAATGTATAGAAATTAAACGCTATCTATAACTAGTCGATCTTCACTAACTAGTAGGAAAAAAATTATATCATGACCAAATCAATAAAAAATGATAACAATAAAGGACTGTTTTTAATAAATTAAATAAGCTAAAATGGAATTAACTAAATATATTATTATGACCAAATCATTATTTTTTAAATGATTTTTCGTAAAAGAGGGTTGGCAGAACGATCCAGAATTGATCACTCCCACAGGCCAATGGATTGGATTTGCACATTCATTGCATTTCTTATGGAATTTTGAAGGCAATGATGGCACAACTTAATATTTATGTGATATCATACCGTATTTGGTTGGAGCTTGATAGCAATAATTGTTATTGTTATCTTAAAATAAAAAAATTATAAAGAAAAATTATAATTTTAAGCTAAACATAATTTATAATTATAAATAATATTTCTAATGTTTTATGGTAAACAGAATATACTGGTTTAAAATTATCTTTTTACAAAATGGTTTAAACTTATTTTTATGTTAATACACATAAATGTAAATTACTTGTAAGTTAATATATTTAAATATAAATTTATTTTCACATAATTAATTATTAAAAATTATATTTAAAATTAATTATTGAATTTTTCTTATCTTGTAATGTTCTCAAACACTCACATTCATAATATTATGTGCAACTTCCATAATTATACGTTAAGTAATCAAAATAAAAATTATGAATAAATAATATTCAAAATTTAATATTATTCTCAAAGTAAGTAAAATTTGATTAAATAATAAATATTATAAATACCTAAAGTTGTGCGGTTGTGCCTACTGAGGCAATTTAATAATTTTTTTGCCTTAGACATTTTAACTATTTGATTCTATTCAGAGTTCTTTTTTTCCCTTAAAACTAACATCTTCATTACATTCTCACTATAAAACGAAGTTTGTATGTTACTATCGGAGAACTGATTCAAAATCAAAGCTTATATCATCTTATTAATAATTCAAGAATTCGAAAACAATAACATGAATATCTTAAATTTCTTTTTTTTTTCTTAATCCAAAACATCTGAATATATAATTGAATTTCCAATTTCTAGCTACTACTTGCTTGAATTTTCAGAAAGAAAAATCTTCAATTGTCAATCTGTCACACTATATTTTACCAGAGGTAACCTCAGCCCTATAAGCAAGAGCATGAAGAACTTAAAGAAACCTTTCACTTTCAGAAATCAAAAAGGGGTTTTGATGGTTTACTTGCCGGGAGGAGAAAGGGAAAGAGAAAAAAAGGAACAACAAATAAAGGGTACTTTTATGAAGACTATAAGCATCATCTTATTGCATTTCCGTTACAACTTCCCAAGTCCACATACAAAGCAAAAGAAACTCATATAATAAAGTTTAATTTGCATGCACTTCTCTCCCACTCACTCACTAACCCATGCATCATTGCCAGCACCAACTGGCAACCAGAACTCCCTTTCATTTTCCATGTTTCTCAACAACCCTATATTTAGGCACTGTTTAGACTTTATTTTTATTTCTTAGTTTTATTTTATGTGTCTTTTATTTTTAGAATTTTATGAAGAAATTAGTACAAAAAGTGAAAATAATAAAATATTGTTTAATGATTTTATTTTCTATTTTTATTGTTTTATTCATAAAATATAATCCTCAAATCAAAAAACAAAAAAAAAAGCAGAAAATATAAACAGAAATTGAACGGACCCTAAAGTATCAAAAGAATTTATTGAAGAATTTTGTAAAAAAAATAGTAAAAATGGTGAAAACAATAAGGTCATATTATCTATTTTTATGTTTTATTTTTTCACTATTTCCTTCAACAAATCCTAAAAATAAAAAACACACAAAATGAAACAAAAATTAGCCGTTCAAAAAGCTCATAATATTAAAAAATTGTGCAATTAAATATGGATAGGAAAACAGGAGTAATCCAAAAACTTTGATTCTTTGCAATTATTGAAATATATTTAACACTTCCCAGGCAGAACAACATGAAACATCCAGAAGCTGTGGAACTATTAGATCAATTATTGCCCCCGCATACTGATGCAAATAAACAAGCGAAATATTAATTTTATTTATAGATTATGAGACACCATATTAATTTATATTTTATTTATTATTAAATAGAGTATGAACCCTACTTAAATGAGATGATATCTCACACTTCATAAATATAAATAACACAACTCAATAAACAATTAAGGTTGTGAAAAAAAAAGAGTATATCATAAAGGAGGAACAGTATTAAACAAGAATGGAATTTGTGAAGCTTGTGTAAACAAATCATAAAGTGATGATATTTACATATCTTGCAAGGAATTGCATCGTGCAGTGCGCCAATAACTCATCATAATAGCCTTTAAGTGTACCAAACCAACTGTATTATTTCTGAGCTATAGTTGGAGGGGCTTGTAAATGCTAAAAATCAACATGGGCTAATTTGTTAACAAGCTTAAAATAGTTTATGTGAAATTCTTAAAAATTGCCTTGTTTCTTCAACAACTTATAACTTGTGGTACATGTGTTGCTGTGTCATGCATACTTCATTGAATTCTAAAACCTAGCCAAAGCTGGTATATATGATTTATGCCTTAAGCAAACAACGTGTTAAAGCTAATGTTTATTTAAGAAAAAATATATTTTTTTTTAAGTAACAAACTTCATAATATATTTAATAAATATTATAAATGATTAAATAATATGATATACGATATATTTACTATTTTCGAAGAATGTAACCAATTTTCCTTCTTTGTTTTTTTGTTTGGGTACAGAGATAACCAAATTTCAAATGTGATGGAGGTTCCCGCCATGATAAAAGAGACAGGTTCTTCAGACTACACACTCAGTAGGGTTACGTGAAGGACATCCATACCCAAAAAGTAGGACAGCAGAGTTCAGATTTTGAAATTCGCACTATTTGACTCTTCTCTATTAATCTTTTTTTTTTTTCCTTTTTTTCAAAACACTTTTTCATGTAGTACTTTTTTACTTGTCTACTTTTATTTACTTCAAACTTTTTGTTTTCTTCTTCGGAAAAATAATTATAATAAGTAAATTTATAAAGTATTATTTGAATTAATAATAAAAATAAAATTTTACACATTCTTAATTAATAAGTTGATATTTGAAATTATATTAAAATAAAATTAAATTAAAATAAATTTCAAATATAATTTAATTAAGTTTATCGTTGGTAATAAAATCTAATTTGTACACCTCATACTTGAGTTTTAGAAAAACATATTTTAACACATATAGATGCATTTACCCTTTACATGCCATTCAATCAATATTTTTATTTACATAATTCAACCAATGGATGTGAGGGTAATACATGATTATATATATAGGAATAACTCAAGTGAGAAGGATAGTTTATTGTGAGAGTAGAATGAGTAAATATAAGTTATTGGATTTTACATGAATTGTCAAAAGTAAAACATAAAATCCCATAATATTTTTAAATGATTATGTAATTATTAATTATCATTAATAATTTTCAAACATAATAATCCATATATGGTTATATGTTCTAGAGTTGCTCTTCTCACTCTCATAATAAATCACTTATCTCACTAGAATTATCCCTCATATATATATATTGAGTGGCCATGCAAAAGAAAGATTTTAATTTGATAAAGTGTAAAATATTTTTACATTTTGTATTATTGGTGCATTAAAATTAAACTTATTTTAAATTACGCTCACCATAGTATGAGTTGTAATTTATATAATATTCAACCACTATCAAATACATGTAAGAAAGATTTTAAATTAAGAGGATTTTTATGTATACCAATTAAAAAGATTTATTATTTTTCGACAAACATATTAACCAAATAAGTTTTAAATTTTTTTTCGTAAAATGAGTTTTAAAATATTAACATGCAAGCGCGATGTCTTAATGACAACATAGGGAGTATACCAAAAAATTTAATGGATTTTTTCCTCACAAATTAGAGAATAAAAAGTCTTAAAATTATTATATATAAGTGAATTTGTTCTCTTATATAACAAAACATATTAATTCTCTAATTAAGTTTAATAATTATATAAATATATATTATAGGTTTTTTTTGTTACAGATGAAAGAAAAAACAAACAAAGAGAATAAAGAGCCTTAATCACGCAAATACCCACCCTAAAGCATCCTCATGAAGTTGAGATATAAGATGGGAGGGAGAGTTGCTAAAACTTAACATGATCATTATTAGTACTTCCCAACCTATCCATTCCATTGGCATGCAAATTGATCTCTAAACCCCATGAGACAAGCATACCACCAGTCCCTTACTAAGAGATGAGACACCTCGTGAGAACAGAAACACAAGTATGGTGCTTGGTCCAGGAGTTGGATGTAAGTAAAGCGACAACATGTAGTAACTTTCACACCATACTAAACGATAGTCTTTCTCCCACACTCTGATAAGGCCAACTCTAATCGCCATAAGTTCTGCAAATAAAACGAATGATCTCCAAAAAACCAGGAAATCCCTCAATCCACGTCTCACTGGAGTCATGGGGACCCCAATCCCCGCTCCGTACATATTTATTTAAAAATAAAATTTTGGAGGGAGGGGCAAGCTCCTCACAATACACTAAGTTCCACCATTGATTTGCCATAAGTGTACCCAAAAAAAAATGGAAAAAGAGTGTAGGTGCAAATCAAAATATGTCTCTTGGGATGACAAGTTTCCCTACAATAGGAGATCACCACAAGGATAAATTGCCTAATCCAATACTCGAAATTTAGGGATTTTATTTTGTCCTTGTGGGGACAACATGAATATCTCCCTAAGGGAGATTTGGAAGGCAAGGATCACACTCCCTGTATGTCTCATGGCGTCTCCATATACAGGAACTTACTAAAATATCCTTCACATTAAATCATTTTATTCATCGTTAACCTATTGCAACTCCATTCGTCATTAGTCAACACAACCTTAATGCCACCTGTCATTATAGCTCTAATGGTTGAACCAACACAACTGCTATAATTCTAGCATGAACCACCACAAATTGAGGGACACCCAACCAAAGATTCACACACCACCCTATCATAGATCAAGCGATGTCATCATCCCAAAGTAAATCTAGTGTCACCCAACTGGATGACCTAGTACTACTTAGTCGTGATCAACCATGAGCACACCAAATATTAAAAGAAAATGATTAGATTGAGATCAAAGTAAAAATGTTATAAGAAACAAAATTAAAGTTCACTATATTTATTAAGATTAAAAATATATTTATGTCAAATTTGTAAAACAATATTGTTCATATATATTACTCCCTCCATTTCACTTTATCTGTCCACTTTTTTTTTTAATTTCACTTCATCTGTTCATTTATCATATCAAGGAGGTATTAATTCTTTTTACCAATTTCCTTAGTGTGATTCACAATTTTACACTATTATCAAGGAAGCATTAATTTTCCCCCATTTAAATGGGATAACCTTGTCAATTAACATATTTTTACACTATTATCAATATTTATTCATTGTTTTCTTAACATGTGTACTATTTTTTTGTTTTGTTTTAGACAATTAAGATACAACAGAAAGAGTAATTAAGTTTAATCCTTCCCATTGGTAAGTATAAACATAATATATTGATGCATACTAAATTGAGTGATATTTATACTCTCTAGTTTTAATTATTTCTACATAAGTAATCAAGGACATGTAAATATTCTTCCAGCAATTATAGGCAGTACGTATAAGGGGAATTATATGGCATCGAACAAATATCGAGACCTAAGTTATTAATTGCCAATAAAAGGTGAACATGAATTCAACTGAAGCTATATCTTCTTGTGGGGAAAAAAGATGAAAGAAGATACGGCTGGACCGCCATTTTAGGTGCAAGTTGGACACTGGACTAACAAATTCCAAGCTATATAGCCTTTCACTAATAAATTGGAAGAGGTGCTTCGGCTGCTTTTTGTGTATCAAACCAAAAGAATCAATGTCTGTCTGCCAATGAAAGGCTACAATTTTTTAAATAGTCTATTTGGTGAAATTTCTGATTGAGTTTTTGAGTAATTTACAACCATGTTTTTTTTATATGTATACCATATATACCATATTTTGCATTGAGACACTTGTACTAGAACTGATCTAATATAATTCACAATTACGGGAGCATATGCATTAGAAAATTCACTCACAATTACGGTTGCATTTATCTACTTAAAGGTGGCGGCTCATCCTTCAATAAGAGCCCTAATGAGATCTTAATGATCCTTGCAAACCGCGTCCTCGTGACTGATATAACATGTAGATAAATTCCCTTTGCGGGTCTTGGTGTACTAAGGTTAATGGAATAACTACAATTAGCTTACAGTTCTTCCTTTCAATAATTCCTTAATCTAAATTAAACTAAAGTCATAAAATAGGGTTCTATCAATTATAAGTTTAATATGTCGTTTCCATAATAACATAAAGCCTGGATATTCGTTTCATCAATCATAAATAATTCAAATTTTCATAATCAATTCAAGTCATAAATTAAATCATGTTAAATTTTTATAGAGCAAATATGGTCACATGCACTTAGTAAACTATAGATGTTCATGAACTTCAAGAAATACATTTTTTCTAGTTCTTGCAAAATACATATAAATATTGTTTCATGTTAAAGCTCAAGTTTTAAATTTGCTAATACTCCAATAAGCTTGGCAACATATTTATAGTGACCAAAATAGGATTATGAGGTCAAACCCACTCATCTAGAGGGGTGGAACATGAATCATCAACATCACGGGACTCAAAGAGGAGGGATGACATCAATGTCTGTCATTACAATCATAAAACTCATAAGAAATCTATGGGTATTCCTAGATTGCTCTAGATCTATTATAAAAATATTGGGGGAGCACTCCCACTTGACTACAATGGAAGAAATGACAACACCCAAACCAAAAATATGAAGGAATGGAGAGAATGAAGATATAATCTAACAACATATACATATCTTGATGATTTGGGAGAGCTAAATTTGAGTAGGATTGGAAAAAGAGAGAAATGGTGGTGGGGGAGCAAGGGTTTCAGTTCTGCTAGGAAGGAAAATGGGAGCCAAGCTTTTGGGTTTTAAAGTGGTTAGGGCCATTAACCCAAACTGTGTCATTTTTGTAAGTTTTGGTATCGAGATACTCGATGCAATGGTCTGTGCAATGAAACCCACATAAAGACTAGCTGTTCGCTCGATCCAACTCAAACTGTAGTGAATCTTCTGCAAAATTTTGTAAGCTGAAGTAACATGGTTTATGAGATTCGGGGCCTTTCTTACTACATGGGTAGGTCCCTGAAATTCTAACAAACAAAACTTGTCTAAGGACACATGTACATAGGGTATTACAGTATTAGTATAAAATAAATTATTTCATTATCTAACCATTTGTTACTATATGTGACTATTAAAGTAGTAGATGTTAGAATTAAATACTATTACGATGTGATGATGCATAATTAAATGTTTATGTGAAAGTATTTGATTTTAATTTTGATTCATTGACAGTTAAACTATCATTCAATCAATATTTTGGTATGATTTTTTAAGTAGTAGGTGTGAAAGTCAACTATCATGATTAATGTGGTAATATATTATCTAGAACTGGATAAATTTTTTTTAGGTGCATAGAAATTAAAATCCAAATAATTTTACATTAACAATACATCTAAATTGAATTATTAATTATGTGTGCAATTCATGTTTGTTTGAAAAAGTTTAGAAAATGTTCTCAAAATTTTGTACACTCTTAAACATTTTAGGATGACCTATTAGAGTTTTTTTTTTTAAATTTGGACTCTATTAATTGGTGATATTTTGATTTTATAAAATAGATTAAATGGAAAAGCTTGATATTTTTGGTAAACCAATGATGTTGATAAGTGATTCACTGTGAGTTTTGAAAGTCACTATGTGTTATTATGTTTGGGCCTAATAATGATTATAACTTATTATGATATAGAAGTCCAATATAACCTATATTTTTTATGGACAAGACTGTCACGACTTCGACTGAAACTTGCATATATACAATCACTTTCTAAAAAATAGCAGCAATCGAGGAAGAAGATTTTTGGTTCACAGGGGAAAATAATTGAGATGCATTAATCGGAGGTTGCAGAAAAAGAGAGAAAAGTACTCCTTACAAAATAAGACGTACAATTGAGCCATCAACCAGCAGAGATACATTGAATCTAGATAGAGTTTTGGACAAGGTTAGTGGAAGTTGGGTTCTTAGGTGCTAAATGCTATTGATAACTGAGGTGAATTTGATTATGGGTTTGAGAATGTGATTATTATTATTATTATTATTTTTGGAGGGGATTTGGGGGTGGGGGAAAATCCAACACATCCCGCTCCACCACAACTTAACTTTAAAACGGGGTGGAGTGAGTTCACCCATGTGTCTGAGTTGAAGTATATGGCGGATCAAACCAGCAAAAAACAAATAAAAATTTTAAATAGTAAAACTAATAAGTTGGTGAGGTATCATGTCAACTTGCCTAAAGTCAAATAAAAAAATAGATTAAGTGGACAAACTTACGGGTTAACCTGCTAACTAACCTATTTTAATATAACAATGAACTCGAGGCTATGCAGGACAGGATAAACAAGTTAAAATTTTGTAGCAGGTTCAAAAGTATAAAATAAACCACCAAAATTGAGGGGTTAAAGGATTGACCTTTGATCCTCTCTACAGTCTCTACAATAAAAAAAAGCAAAACAATTAAATTTATTTGATTTAAGTTTTCAGTTTCTAGATTTTGTGAATGAAATGTTGAAAATTATAAAAATTAAACTGAAATTTATAGTTTTAGAATTTTCAGTTTTTCTTTTATAAAATCTAAAAACTAAAAATAAAAATTGAAAACTGAAAAATTAAACTAAATAAGTCCTTATTAGTTCAAAAGATTGACATTAACAAAAAAAAAAACCTTATTATTATTTTTTTTTTAAATATCTTGGCATGCTTGCAGGTCTTTTTTTAACTTCATTTATATATTTTGTGGTAGATTGGTTGTAAACTTATTCTTTTCAGAAGATGCAAACGTATATCATATTTATATTAAAATGTGCAAGAGATGGATTTTTCGACTTGACAATGAAGAAACTTAAAAGAGCAATAATCATTATCAGGTCGTTAATCAATTGAAAATGATGTAATCATGGATAAGTGCTCGTGAATGAGGTCCCTTTCTTGTACAGCTTACAAACCCTCATAAGAAGACAATTTCACACAATCAACCATTCAGCCAACCACAGATCAAAAGTTTAATAACAAACACCATTTATTAGGTAGCAAACACTCATAAGAAGGGGAAAGTTTATTAGGTGGTTTGGCCACCTGTATAAGTAGTAGCAAACACCATATATTTTATTTAACCCTTTCACGAGTTTCTCCTTTTTCTATTTTCTCTTTTTGGTAAACTTTATTTCACGTGTGTCTTTAATAATGGCCCTTCCGAGGGATCGGGTCTCATCCCATAATTAGAACATGGTTTCCTATTGGTTATTATTCACCCTCATGTTTTTTTTAATAAAAAGTAATCAAGTATTCATTTAATTTAAGGTTTCACATTTCTTTTCATTTAATTTAAAGGCATTTTTGTCGATGTTACGTTTTTGGCACTTGTTGGAAATTTATAATTTGTTAATTGTTCATGAATTTATTCATTGAACATTTTGCATTTATTATACCCCTAATACAATTCTCTTTCAATATAATATATTGACCCTTGTTTCTCAAATCATCAATAAGTGCATGGAAAATTGAAGAGTTATAATTTCAATTATGATAGCTTTCTTATGATAAAAATAGTTTTAGCACTGGCGTATTGGACCTCTATTATCTCCTCGTGGTGACCGGAAATGATTGTTTATTTCTTTTTTTCAGTGGCAAGAATAATTTCATGTTTCTGTGATAAAGTTACTTAATGCTTAAAGTGATAATAATCTTAAAGTTGTTTGTCACCTTTGATAGGATAAAGTTTTATCCTAAATGTATGTTCAGTTGAAAGATAAAAATAATGATAAATTTTTCATAATTGAGCTATATATATATATATAATTTATATATAAAACTCAATTTTAAAAAATTTACCCTATATTCACTCTCAAACCAAACATAGTCTAAAACTTGAAAATATAAGATTTGACAAAATAAACTTAGTTAAAAGCTTTAGAATTATATTGATATGACTTTGTATAATATATATATTATAACATAACACAACCCTCTTACAATCATAAAAACTTTTAATTATAAGTAAATATATAACAAAAATAAAATCATAAAAATAATAATTTTATCAATATTCAATTATAAATTGAAAACTAAAAAACATTATTTAATTAGATTATTACTTTTAATTCTTAGTTATATTTATTACAAATTTTATCATTGGAAATTGTAATTAACTCTTATTTATAATATTGATTATTGATTATAATATTTTAATAAATATTTCTTATTTTAATTATATATATATAAATAAACAAATATAAAATAGTCTCTTTCTCTAGTATATTTTAATATTTTTCCCTGCACTTTTCATCATCGTATAAAATAAATTATAGTAAAATGATAATTTTTACCAATATTTAAACTTAATTACATTCAAAATTAAATGTTATAATTAAAATATTTATCTATTAGTCATGGGCATTTCAAAATTATTTAAATTTATATTAAATATTTTTTATTATTTATTTATATAAAATTTATATGCTTAATTATTTTATTTAATATTTAATTTTCTTTTGATAAATATAAAACTCTGAAGGACACCTCATATATCAAAATTTAATACCATGCATTATATATATCTCAATTGTTTACTACATGTAATGTATTATATAAGCTAGGTTATATATCCATCGCAATCTCTCATAAAATCATAGATAATTTAATCAACTTTAGGAAAGTCGAGCTAGATCTAATTAGCTTCTAATGTAACATGTTACAATTTAATTTTTAACATATTGTCAAAATAAATAATTATTTAATAAATATATAAAAATAAAAAATATATAAATACTTAATTTTAATTAAAAATTTAATAATAAATATTTTTAAATAAATAGTATTTAATAGTAAGTAAATTGTTATGCTAATATAAAAATAATGAATAAATAATTATCAACTATTAATAATAAATAATACATGAAAAATAATATAAATTGAGTAATAAACAATTTTCAATATGAAATATAATCACACAATAAAAGAAAAATATTTAAAATAAATCTAATCACTAAATAAGTATTTGAGTTATAATTTTTTAAAAATATATTTAAATGGTTAATAAAATTATTATTTTAATATTTTCTCTTTTCTTTTTACATATATATTATGATATATGAAAGTATTAGAAAGAGCTATTAAAATGTACATGAGAAAGAAACTATCATATATTTTTTATTTTTCATTATTTTACTAAAAATAAAAATGTTGAATTCAATAATAAATAACATTCAATATTAATTGCGATTTTATGTAACAAAACTGGTAAAGATTTATAATAACTATATAATTTAAATAATAAACATTATAGTAGCATTTATTTTTAAATAATATTAAATGATATTAATTTATTAAATTTTATGTTAAATATGTTTTTTGTTACATCAATAAATATTTTAAAAAATATAACAATAACATTATATATGATATAACACATTATCTTATGCAATGTTATGTCAAATAATGTTGCTTATAATTAGAATTTTGACATCTTCGACCTTATTTGTACTACTAACTCTTATTCTATATATCATTTTGTATCAGATGAACCTTAAGAACGAACATTTATAATGTATTGCTAGCACATAACAACTAATAAATAAATTTATAATATGTGGGAGAGGATTAAATGAGTGAGAAGAGTAAATTTTGATCATCGTATCTTATCTTAATGGTCAAAATTAAACTCTCCATTAATTAATATTGAAATATGTTTAAAACCTTTTATATTATTATATGTGTGACTTTTAAAGTGATTACTGTAAGAGCAAAATTAATTTGCTGATATGCTAACATGCCATTACATAATTGTGTAAATTTTTTTGTAAACTAAAATACATAATATAAATTGTAAAAGATATGTTCTCAAACTAATTTTTTTCACATAACTAGATATATGTTTCCTTTTCTATCTAAACCATCAGAATTCGAAGTCTATTATCGTCGACTCATTTGACTGAGCCTTGATGCTGGTTGCTATTAAATAATAATTTTCTTTATTTGAGGTTTTCTATTTTTTTGTTTTGTGGCAAGTTTTCTACGTTTATTTTGAATTTATATATCGTTGATTTTTTCTTTTCTTTTTGGTGGTTATATCATTGATTTTTTACGTATACGCCACAATTCACATTGAAAATATTAATTTGCCCCCGTGGGTATTGATAATCGCTCTGCCTTTTATAGGCGTGGCAAACTTGACTTTCAGTCATACATCAGAATTTACATGAAATGTACTTGCGTTATTCTTTTTCTTATTGAATTCCAAATTATGTAATTGAAGTCTTGGTGAACAAATAATTTAAAGCATTCTTGTTAAAGAAAATCAGCATACTCCCTCTATTGTTCATCAAGTTTCTCACATGGGACCATGCATGTGGATGAAAAGTCAAAGCAAGTTGAGAGAAAGTATTTGGTTAGATTAGATGCTCTGTCCTCCACTTATCTTTTATTCTCTTGTTGGTGCATTCCTTTCATGGTGGCACTGGAACCATTATAGGGGTTTTTCTCTTCAAAGGTTCACATTCTTCAACCTTTTAGTTTTAACTAACTTTCATCTCAATCTACTTGAAAGGAAAACAAGTCTTGGGTTTTAACTTTGTTTGGTGAGAAGTGAATTACTGACTACGAGCTAAAATAAAGCATAAGAACTAGTAGGAATAAATCATTTTACATGGAAATTTCACATAATCATGTCATGTATGAATTTTTATCATTAGTTATACTATTTCACTGGATTTAAAGTAAGGACCATCTTTCCAATCAATGATAAAAATTTACACATAACATAACCTAATTAATTAGTCTTGAGAGTAGAGGTACCCCTTAGGCACTCACTATCTACAAGTTGGCGATTAGCTGTGACCCTGTGAGCTTCTAACCAAAAGTGGGCCCTAACTTAGCCCTTTGCTCCCACATTTTATGACCAGCAATACCATAATTTGTTGACTATATCACAAAGCCAGCTCACTTATATATATATATATATATATATAGTCCATTACAAAAACTCCACATTTGTGAGCTTAATTAAATTACCATACATGTACCATGCCCATTGCTCGTAACCTAATTACTTGACACCTCATGCTGCACACGTTGTACATTATTGATGACAATCTAATTAATTCTTTTAGCAACAATGCCAACAAAAACAGGAATTGTGTACATGGGGTGTTTGTAATCAAGATAATTTTTTTGTAAGAGGACGATCATGTGTACGTGTAGGTTTTGTATTTTGACTTGTTGAATTTGAAAATGATGATTACATAAACTATTAGTCTAATAATAAATAGTATAATAATTGTTTCAAAAATAGTTTGAAAACAGCTGAGCTCTTGATGTTTTTCAAACTTCAAAGGGGCAAAGCCAATGTGGAAGCTAGAATTGAAAACCATTATATGGACAAAGGGAAAGCACCAAACAAGGATCTAAAATCTTAAAAATGATTTAATAGAATAATTAGGATGATTATAAATTTGAAAAGTTGCGGAATCTTAGGGTTCTGCACGGAAAGAACTCACATTTCAAAGAATTATAAGTGACTTTGCAGATCAAATATAGCGATTGAGGGACGTAGATTTTGTAAGAAGGACTCTCAAAGCAATGTTATTAATGGCGACATTGTCCTTCAATTTGCAATTTTTTTCCTCCTTTCTTCGTAATTGCGGATATTTGAAATTCATAATTTAGGATATATTATTGCAACTTAAGCTGTATTTTGTTTGAGTTTTTATTTTATATTTTTATTTTATATTTTTTTTTTTAGGAGGTGAAAAAAATGAAAATCAGAAATAGAAATAGAAAATAGGATTTATTGTTTTCATTATTTTCTTTGTAAAATTTTGAAAAAATATAAAATAAAAACAAAAACCAAACAGATTTTGATTTCTGATTCCATTTTCTGATTTTATTTTCCATGTGTTTTACTTTCAGGATTTGTGAATAACATAAAAAAAATGGAAAATGAAGATAGGAAACAAGATTTTATTGTTTACATTATTTTCACTAATTTTTTACAAAATTATACAAACAAAAAACACAGAAAATAAAAACAGCTGCTTTATGCATAATTCACTTCCCTCATTTTTACTTTATGAATAATAATTTCAGCTGCTCCTATTAGGCTTGAGTGATATTTTTAGTTCTAACTTTTTAAGTCATTGTTTTATCTTCTTCTCTTTGTCTTTGATAATTAATCTTATAAATTTCAATTATGAGTTGATTATTAAAGTGAAAATTGTGGCTTTGAGAGTAGTCTGTTTTGTAATTTCTATATATATATGATGCTGCAAACTGATGATACATTTCATATGAAGAGACCTCGCATATTTTCTTGGCAAATTATACACATGAAGTTGAGGAATTATCTTCTCCTCTTTCTAAATAAAGAAAAAGAAAAAGGATGTGAAGAATCAAGGTACAAAAAGAAAGAACAATAAGTAAAGACAGGCAACGGAATCGTTTACCGGACCCTATATCTCGTCCTTTACCTGCAACAGAATACATCCTTTTTTTCCTTTAATTTTTATATTCCATCTCTTATTTTCTTCTCAACAGATCATTGGCGATATTTTATTCATTTATTTATTTAATAGTTAGTACTGGTAGCTTCCAATTCTCAGTTAATTAGTAAAGGAACTGTGCAATTAAAAAATATCAGTTAAAAAAAAATTGAATTCATAATGTTATAATTTTTTCTTGAGAATATTCATATAGCTGTACAAATAATTCTTTTACATTCAAACAAAAATATTTAAAGGACGAAGATGCGCTCATCATACGAACCAATGATAAATTGGACCAAACCCTTACCCAACCAAATTTTAAGAAAGGTCAATTATTGAAACCCGAACCAATAATGATTTGACTAGCAATTAGATTCACTACAAAAAATGGACATTTTCAATGATTCTAACAATTAAAGTATCAATAAAAGGGTTATCAAGAAAAGTAATGTCAATATAAAGTGATCGTTAAAATCCTTATAAACTTTTATTGATAATTAGTACATGTCAAAAATATATTTTTTGGGTATTTTCAACTATACTAATTGTCAATAAAATTTTATAAGTATTTTCAATGGTCACTTTATGTAAAATTACTTTCTTGACAACACTTTTATTGACGAAAACCATTAAAAATCAATGAAAATGCTCATTTTTTTTGTAATGATTGAACAAGGTCAACCCAACCTTCTAATAACATATAAAAATTTGAATATTATACATAGTAATATTATAAAATTTTAGTAATTATACATGGAAGGTTTCAAAAAAGCTAGTCTTAGCTTTTGTGGAGAAAGACTAATGAACCTTTTCAATAAGAATTCTTCAGTCTTATCAAGCATAATTAGAAAATCTTGAAATGTCACCACAAGTAAATATGAGTTAACAAAAATGTTTTTAAGAGACTCTAGAATGGTAGAAATTAAAACATTACCACCACATATGGATATTTATATATGCATGTATAACAATCAATCAAATCATGCATAAATGTATGGCTAATTATGTTATACTTATTGATATTTAAGCCAAAGTCCCACATTGAGATAAAACATGAGTGGTTTGGCTTATAATTATGGTCTTGAATTTTTGGTGAGACATCCTCCAAGAGGGAGTGATGAAGTCATATGGATGGTGTCAAAGTAAAATACTTTGAAGCTCCTTGTAGGGATTGTGGATGTAGGTTGATGGGAATGCAGCATGTTAAATTTTTTGTGTGCATTGTCTTGTATAAGTTTTATTTTCTTCCTATATTATTGCCTCTAGTGTAAGATGACTTATTATTGTATTTTCTATATATGCTTCCCTTGCCCAATAAGTGGTATCAAAGTTTAATGGTTGGGTTCAGTTTGGCATGGTCAAATATTGGAGGGAATGATGGTTGGTGGGTTCGTGTGTAGGCTCTCTTATGTCAAAATTTTCCTAACATTGTGAAGGTTATTAGGTGGTGTACTCCATGAGAAATGGTGGCATAACTAAAAAGAGTTTATGTCAAAAAGTCTTAATTACAATGTGGAGGTTAGATTACATGTTTTGTGAGAAGTAGCACGTACAAGGGAAGAGAATGTGTAGGCTCTTGTTGACGCCATTGAATACTCGAGACATACAAGGATATTGGATGAAGAATGCTTGTGGAAAGAGAAGTCATGGCCACCTTTGGTAGAACTTTGGCTCAAAAGAAGGATGCAGTTAACATTTAAGCTAGATCCCCATATCAGGGAGGAGTATGTACAGCTGTCATAGGAAGTTTGACTTATAAATAAGGTCTTTAGCCTATTCATCCTTGAAGATATAAAGTAATCAAGTTGTATGGACACCTTTTAGGAGATGGATAATTTGTAACTTTATCCATACAAAAGTTATGAATTGTAAAATATTCCTTACAGGAGTCATGAATGTAGCTTGAAGGGATTGAAAAATATGAAATGTTGTGTGTATTATTATCTCGTTTATGTTATAGTGTCTTCTTGCATTGTTGTCTCTAGTGTAGGAGTGCTATTCATTGTATTTATTTTGTGACTTTTACCATGAAATAGTTGAAGACTTAGGATATGTTTGGTTGAGGAGTAAAAGTTGGATGTACATTTCCATGGATAAACTCTATATTTAATTTTACTCATGAAACTCATTTATGAAATCTTACTCCTCATTTTTAGCCCCAACCAAACATAGCCTAGTGTTACAAATAATTAGCATAAGGTATGTAATCACAATAGAACTCCTCTTACTCTGATCCAAGAATGGAATTGCAGCACTCTTAATTTTATATGCTATTTCTATGGCCATATGGTGCAACTTCTTATTTTGAAATAAATAAATTCATGTTGAAAACAAATAGCTTTCTTGTACCGGAGAGGACCAAAACAAATGTGCTTTTGGAAAAGAGGATTATCTCCCATATCTTTATGTTAAATCCATTATTATTAATATTACCTTTCATTTTAAAAAGGGCGTGACTGAGAAAGGCATTTTAAAATCAAAATGACGCAAGTGTAAATCATTGAGATTTACTATCAAATACTTGAGGTAAAGTATTATTCTAATAATGTGGTAGATAAAGTTCTACACGGCAATTAGATTTAGTCAATAAACCGTAAACGTGATGATGTTTTGGCATGTTATTATATATAAGCATCACAGACTCATAGTGTCATGCCTACCTTGATGACCATTCACATTAAACGGGAAACATTTTTTATGGGGTCAGCAAGGATTCCCTTTTATTTAAAAGTGTCTATCATGTCCTTCTTCTCCACTAAAATCTTATAATCTTTAAAATATGTGCATGCATGCACTTTATGTTAAATAATGATAAACTTTGGCGGAGCTCTGAAATTGTCTTTATTCATTTGTTTCAAATTCAAATAAAAACAATCCCCCTCTCCCACTTCTTTTTGTTTCCTCTTAACACTAATGAGTAATAAGGATAATGGAAAAAAATGATATGATAGAGAATTCTTTTTTCAGAAATTTAAATATAAATAAAAAAAGAAAAAATTCGGAAAAATTAATCTCACTCTTTTTATTTTAAAGACCTATTTTTTATTCCCCAAATTTGAAATGAAATAAAAAATATTAAAAACATAAATTTTAAACAATATAATTATTTCATTTTATTTCTTTAAAATATAATTTTTAAATAAAACTAATGAAATTCCATCTTATTTCTCTATTGATCTCTCTTTTATTTTGCCAGCCTTTATTAATCTTTCAAACAAAAGGAAAATAATGGAGTGAAGTTTAAAGGAGAGGCCAACCCAAAAGACTAGACCACGGGGCAGAGAGCTCTTAAACTTAAACATCATATTTAGAAGGCATTATATTGCTCTTTGAGGTGGGACTCATAACATTACTATTTTAATTAATTAAATGCCAATAACCATTGTGACCCACTCTAGGCTGCTCACTTTGGGTGGCTTCACTCTTGCCTCTTTAGATAGCTTTTTCTCAAATTTAAGTAGTAGACTTAGATGGCATGACTAACAATGATTTTATTCTATTCATTCGTTTCTCAATTCAATTCATTCTTACATGTTCCACTCCAATTTATTAATAAAAGAAATCCAAACACACCATAAGACGTGTGGAAGTAACCGTGACTTGTGATAAGTTTTGTTAGTACCAAAATAATTTAGCTTCCGAATATGTAGATGGTTAACTTGACACAATTGTATGTAATGATTGTAAAGAGTTGAGATCGCATTTCATTTCATTTTATAAAGAAGAGAGGGTTGCTTTCGTCATATAAAGGTACCGGCATAGACTTTATATTAAAGAAAATAAAAATATGAGGATTGATTCTGTTATGAATGCCCCGAGATAAGTGTCAGTGTTTATTTATTGATAATTAGTTAATATTAGCCATAAAATATGACCAAGAATCATCAAATCTGGTTGGTTATAATGAATATCAAGGGTCTATATCTCATAATGTGATGTCTCACCGGTCACCCACTTGGTTATTTTTGCCCTTTCAAGCGGATAGACATTTGCATCAATCTCCTTTAAAAAAAACCTTAGAAACCGAAGTCATTGTCATCAAGAATGAGTTCCCACTTCATATTCACGTGAATGTAGTTATTTGATCATATCGTACCATTATTCTATTGCAAGTAATTGAGATGCATCCAATTACTTTAGGCTTTCAGGAAATTAATTATTTCGTGGGGAATTTTGTCATGTAAAAAGATAGACACATTACATCATAGTATGTGAAAAATTAATCTCTAGATACGGTTTATGATTAGATGTTTAAGTAAGAATCTCTTAATAATTTTTTTTTATACAGATGAATTCTAGATAAACCTAAACCTTATATTTAAGATTTAACCTCTTTCACTCATACTAATATTATATTTTTTTTATTATTAGGGTAATTTATTTTTTAGGGCTTAGAGCTATGTTACACAATCAACAATATTTTATTTACCAATTTGTGTAAAATTTTAACAATTAATATTTTGCAGAGCAACATTATATAGTCAACAAAATATAAAATTTTGAATTTTCTAATAGAAGTTATAGTGGTCATTGAGTAAAATAAAATAGTATGATATGTTTATTTATCTAAGAATAAGTAAATATGTTATATCATTCTAACATGAATTCTGGCAGAGGCAGAGGGTAGTGCTGGGGAGGGAGGGCAGTGGCCCCCTAAAATTTTTAGTTTCTCTTAAAATTTTCCATTTTTCTTAATTTGGCCTCCCAAAAAATTTAGTTAATTAATTTTTATCAATTTTTATTTAATTAGATAATATGTTATGTAAATATATATTTTTCTTGAGTTTTGATTGAATAATATTTATTTAACTTTTAAATAGGGTTTAAAATTACTAAGGTATATATTTTTTATGCAAAATTTGCTATTAGGTATTGTGCCCCCTAATAACATAGTCTAGCTCCTGAATTCCGGAAGTTGTTGATTCGATCTCTAGCATCTTTATTACCATTATACTTACCTGATGTCATTAATTGTGTTATACCCAACTCATTTATCATTTGTGAAAGAAAACATGTGCAGTTAAGGATATATGAACTTTTCCTAAACCTTTTACATCATTGCAAGTTGTTTCCCCAAAATATCTCTTTTCTTGTAGTTAGCAAACAGATCATGTACACTTGCTAGAATCCACAAGCCCTCTTTTGGTTAAGCTTGTTTGAGACCAAAAACATCTGAAAGTGGTTAGGCCCAGTTGGCATGGTACTTGTAGTTTTGGTTCAACTACCGTTGCCTTCAAATAATAAGCTTTTCCTCTAAGTTTTGAAGCTCCTATAGGCCAAATTATTTGCTTAAAGATAACTCAAGGAGACCTGTTTATTAATTCCCTATGTCTATGATCCTTGTTTTGCTTTGTGGTTTCCAAGTTGAGATGGGGCCAATTGCATGTTCTAAAGTCTAAATGTTGTTCCTTTTTTTTTTTTTCAGTTAAATGTCATCATTTCACACATTGACTCATAAGACAATGCCACCAAGGACCATGTGTCAATAAATCAAACTAATCAAATATAAAAGAATAAATACTCATTTTTGTCTTAGAAATATATCGAAAACAAATCAATCAATCAGAATTTGAAAGTCTAAAATTCACAATTCAAAGGGACAAATTTCCTTTCATATAGTATATTTTCTATTGTACGACTTGTATAGAAAAATTAATTTATCTCTTTTTTAATTATGATAGACTAATTTTAGATTTTTAATAGGATATTAATTTGTTACCTATATATATATATATATATATATATATTTGAGGTACTTGTCAAAAAGATAAATATTGTGTTACACATGGTTTGAGTAATGGCCTTTCCTATTTATTTATCACAACAGATTTTATGCTTCTTATGGTGGGAAAGAGGGCATGGCCCGCACAATGTTAGTTTAAGTTCTTGGACCACCATTCCAATACCCAAATGGCACTAAACACTACAATTCCCTTCCACTTTTCTTGTGAAAAAGGAAAAAAGAACATGCAATCTTGTGAGAGATGCTAGCTAGTTTTTGGCTTCGTTCAATTCCCTTTGCACAAAGTGCATAAATTGCTTTAACTTAATTAATAATAGATTTGAAGCAAGTAACCCCACAAAAAGGTTTATATTAGATTGGAGGATGAGGATAGATGACACCCAATCTTATCCATATTTGAACAAGTCCCAACTCCCATCACTGTTCTACACAAGGCAACACCCTTGCTTTTATCCATTTCAGTCAGCAGCTATCCTTAAGTAATAACTGCTAAGTATAAGAAGGACAGCAGTTATGGATAGGTCAATCAACATATATACACAAAATAATTCTGCTTTATATTTTGTTTTTCTAAATTCATGGTTTCTAATTATGTTACATAATGATGCAGGATAGGAAGATAGGCCAATCATCCTATATACATAAATTAAATTAAATAATTCTACTTTATACTCAATGATAATATTCTATATATTTTACTAAATTCTTGGTTCCTAGCCTTACACTGATGACATTAATTTGCATACATATGATTCAAATGCAGTTCAATTCATTTCTTTTTCGATTCCATAAACTTGGAATACATATCAGCATAAAAACATTTCCCATTTCCCAATATCCTCTTGTCTCTAGTATGATTCCATCTTAAATAATACCAATGATGCAAGAAACTCAACTAGCAATAACTGACATTGGACACAGCCAGTGTACTTAATGAAAAGAAACAGACAAATTATGTGCCTATGTCAAGGGAATGTCACATATTCAGCAATGCCTTATATTTTAACATATCCACAATGCTTTGGCTGCTTGGCCATCCTTCCATACCAAATCCAAATAAAGAAGTAATGCATTTACAACTTCAGCTAATGATAGCATTTCAGGGCCTCTTTTTGTGTCATTATCCAATTGCCTTTGCCTTATCCATGATGCTGATTGGATCCTAGTCATGTTCTCTTTAAAGACCTTCTTGTGGATAGAACTTAGGAATTTAAATTCATCACGCATAATATAGAAAGAGAGATTAATTATTGTTATGTGTCACTGCAAGTGACTATGGTACAATCAATTTGTAGCATAAGATAGCATCTTTGTTGAAGGTACTAGTACAATTCTGAATAGAACTCTTAGTTTAGCATGTAGAAGCAAGATTGTCTCAGACACAGCACATTGTGAAAAACCGAAAGAAAATAAAACATAAATTAACTATGGCTTTGTTTGGATTTAGAAAATAATTTTCATTTTCAGTTCATTTCCCATTTTCGGATTTTGTGAAGGAAACAATGAAAATTATAAAATTTATAGTTTTTAGATTTAATTTATAATTTTCAATGTCTAATTCATAAAATCCTGAAAATAAGAAACATACTAAAAACAGAAAATAAAAATCATAAACTATTTGCTGAAGACAGACATACCCTAAAATTCCTAAGTTATCCAATCCATATACACTTGTTAACTGCGACATGCACATCCTTTTTCTATTGTTTCTTTGTGCAAGATTGCGTATTGGAAATAAGACACTTGTAACGTTCATGAATATAATATCAAGTATGAAGAACCATGTCGTAATTTGTAACTCATCCATAGCATGTTCTCAGCTTCTACTTTCTAGCTCTTCTGGATCAGAAGGGTCACTTGTAGAACAGAACTAATCCTACTTTCCTGATCATGACTATTCAATTGGCTTGTAGGCTTATCTCTTTTGTAACATGCATAAAGACAAACCTCGTTGCTTCTTTCAAGAGATAAATTTATCTGAAAAGAATAGACCACAAGAAATTGGGAGAGAGAGCTAAAGGCGAATTCATGTTGAATAATTTGGCTTACAATTAAAAACAAAAATGGGACTACCTCACCTTTTGGTTGACACTTACATCCTTTTCCATACTCAATCAAAATGAATATTACACATATCTATCGTAATCTGAAGTTTTTATTTTGGAGGGGAAATCCGTGTATTGAATTTAAATTGAATCCCACAGGAACCAATCCGCTTGATCAAATGCATACAAAATTGAAATTAGGCATATGTACGGGTGATAATGAACCTTTATACAATCTAGTATAAGAGGCTTAACTAAGATTGTTTCAGTTTTAATTTTGATTTTATAAATTAAATTGAAAATTTTAAGCAACATAAAAGTTTCTTTACAGTTTCTTTCATAATTTTCTCTTGGTTGTTTCCCTCTCTGAACACAGAATAAGGAGCTAACAAATTATGACTATCATCGTTGGGAGATCTAAAGCCCCTCTGGGACCTCTAGGGATCAAGTCAGATTCCCGGTAATAGGACCTATCGAACCGTGGGTTTCACCCAAAAGAATTATGACTTTGCAACCTTTGTTCAACAAATTTACATTAGCAAGGGACTAAAATTAAAGAAAAATACTACACTTTCCGAAATGTTTTTCACCATCGACTGAGTTATCAACCTATTATCTATTGTCAGTTACACTTGTATCCATCTTTGGATTGTTGTGTGTGTGTGTTTTTTTCCCTCCAGTAACATGTATACAAATCAGCGGGACAAATGGAAATCAGGCCATTCTTCGGGCTCTATAGCATCTCTCAAAATTAAAAGGCTTAAAATTTTGGAAGTGGCACAGTATCTACCATCAATAAGCAAGATGGGAAATGTCCTAGCATAGATTATATTTTGAAGAACAAGGTAACTACAATGGATTGAACTAAATCTTCAATAAATTGTTTTTTTCTGCCCTAGTTGGAATTGTTTCAACCGTCCATATACATTGTTCATCATGCCTGTCTAAATAAGGAAAGAAACAGAAGGTATTTATCACTTTTATGAAGCAACAACGAGGGAATATGTTGACAGAAAACAGAAGCAACGCCTTTTAGGCTTATACCATGAATGACGATAACGATTATAACTCGTGCACGAAAAGAACACCAAACAGTTGCTTGTATTGGCTAGATTGTGGTCTTTCTTAAATGAAAAAGCAGCAGCTGTGTTTTGAATTATCCTAATGAAGCCTTTTCACATCATAACTCGATGGATTCATATCATAAAATTGTTCATATTATTGAATAGCCATGGTTTCAAATTAGTAACCCATAGTGTGTAACATGCCATAATTTGAAATACTGTGGATGCTATCAAGTGTCATATTTATTGCTTCGTTATCATGATATCAATTTATCATATAATGTTCTTTTAAAGGGTCATTTTTTATATGGCTTCATTGACAAAAATTCCTAATTTTGAATAATATATGGGCTTTAACTCTATCGATATAATTTTTATGATTATGACAAGTAATATTATATTATTTAATATTTAATGCAATCTTAATTTTTTTCCAAAAGTTAATAGTTATAATGTAATTTTTCTTAATTTATATAATTGTTTAATGTTAATTAACTGGATGCTAAATGCTAAATGGTAGATAATAACAATTTAAAAAAAAAAAATTGGAGCATATAACTATATAAGGAGTTTTTGTGCGTATGAGCTTCAATTCCTTGATACGTGATACAAAACTATAAAGCAAGTTTATAATGCAAGCCCCTTAGCTAATGGTTTTTTTTTTTGTGTGAACAAACCATCTGGGATTTAGAAAAAGGGCAAACTCATGGAAAGAAGACAGAGTAGAAGGTTTAGCCCAACCCAGTTTGGCATGGATTCGCCTCTAAGCCATATTGACAGAAAACTAAAACCCGGCTCTCTTCTTTGACAGAAAAACAAAAAATAACCTGAAAAATAGGCTTCTTCCCTTTATGAAGCTGCAGCCTATTTTCTCTTATGATGAAATTTGTCACCTTTATGCTTGGAAAAAGGAAATGCTTAGTCCTCTTGTACAATGCCTATTTTCTTTTCAATTTGCGAGTTTTCAGTCAAAAATTCACATTTCTTAAACCCCTAAAACTAATAATATTTCCTGTTTTGTGTATAAATCAATCTTTTTTTTTTTTTTTTCTTTGTGGAAACTTGAATAAGTGCAAATTTTTAGGATTTATTCACGGGGAAACATTTGCAAATGCTAGTTTAGTTCATGCTGGGTCCAATGGTATCTTAGCTGAATGTTTCAATATCAATAAACTCATTCCATCAATCAATTGCCATGCATGTTAGTTTCGTTCATTTTTTTTTTTTGAGTTTTTATTTCTGTGGGTTGAGGGTGTTTTTGCTTCAACGTGTTAACAAAATCTTTACCCACTAGTTGGATTCACTTGAAGAAAAAGAAAAAAGATAGCAGGAAATGTGAATAAACTGCATGATTATTTCATTAATCATACAAGAGTATATATATATATATACGAGATAGAATCTACACATTAACCCTAGCAAAAACGTGCCCTAACCGCCTTAAGGAGTTCTTCACCCCTCCTAAACAATTTTCCACTCTTTTCCCTCAATCAATTGTCTTTGGTAAGTGTTTTTCTTCGCAGTCGATCAAGTTTCATAATGTTCTTCTATGTCTATATATTAGGGTAGTCTCATTCACGACTTTGGCATGATTTTCTCATCCCAAATTTGCCCAACCTTGTTTATGGTTTTCTAATGAATTATTTGTGATTCTATGACAATTGTTAGTGTAATTCCAGCTCTTTGAACCCAAGTTGGTATGACCAAGTACCTCGGCATGGTGAGTGGATTTGAGTTCGTGACTATATTTTTTTTTGTCATTATAAGCTATTTTGAAATATACTATGATGAATAATGTGATTTTA
Source organism: Dalbergia oliveri (assembly GCA_030441495.1). Taxonomy (NCBI): domain Eukaryota; kingdom Viridiplantae; phylum Streptophyta; class Magnoliopsida; order Fabales; family Fabaceae; genus Dalbergia; species Dalbergia oliveri. The sequence continues at coordinate 2,177,438 of JAMLFY010000016.1, forward strand.
GAAAAGAAAATAGGATGAATATGGCTTTTCTATTTATTCCAAAACCCAGGATAAAGGATTTTGATGCTATCATGAAAATATATTTTTAGAAAAACACATGGGATTATTATTGACATTTTGCATACTCAATAGAAATATTTTGGTATATTTTGGAGCAACTCAGAATTTATGGATTAAGTATTCAGTGGTTTATTTTGAGAAACTTGTTATTTCTCCAACAGGAATAGGGTGGAGGAACTATGAGCAACACGAATTTGTGACATTTGGGTTGTTATGACACCAGTACACTGCAATGTAGGGGAGAACCGTGGGATATAAATGTTATTAACGGAGTTTTTGAAACTTAAAATCTCATCTTCTATTCATGTGGCTGTTAAGGTTTTAACAGTTTGATAACATTGAGGGAGGTATCTGCAATGCATTAACATTCACTAGGAGAGCTGGGTATAACATTAAAAAAATATAAGAGAGTAAGTGTAATATGAAAAAACCAAAGAGGCGGTGTGTATAATTTTCCTAAAATTATATTTCATAAATTTTTTGTAATTCCTATATTTCTTAAAATATCTTTATCTTTATAATAAATTAATAATCAACAATAATTTAAAATTTGGTCATGATATAATAATAGTGTAAATAAATAATCTAAACAATTATAAACAAAGATGATAATAAGCAACTCAATCACAAAAAGCTAAGTGCAAAACTTCGAGAAGTTCAAAAATAAAATTAAAAATCTTTGATCGGATAGGATTGGACGTATGGTTATCAAATCACTATACGAATCGTATATCGGAAACCTTATTTTTTGAATCGTGAATTAACTTTATTGTGAATTGTAAGATACATGATCAACAATTAAAAATAGTATAAATATATTTTTCATGTAAATAAACATAAATAGTAACTACATATTAGCACTTTAAAGTCAAATAACTCCTCTTAAATTAAAAGTAACTACATATTAGCAATTTAAAGTCAAATAACTCCTCTTAAAACAATAAATTGGTCCATAATTCCATATGTATTTCGAATAAAATAGTGTTCAAGTCATAAATCATAATAATAATCACAAAATTACTTGAGTCTACAGCAAAAAAGATAGTGACTATATAAATTTTGCAATTCATCCCATCAAACAAGTATCAAAAGTTTTTTTAAAAAAGTTAGCAAACAAGTCTCTATATTCAACATTAAAACAATACACAAATTAAAAAGTTATAATGTAAGAAAGTAAAATAAAAAGAAGAAAAACAGAGCATGTTGCACTGAGATACAAACAAAAGGCGATAGCTTTTAAAAACAAGTTAGACATAAACAAAAGTACAAGTATTCCAACACAATAAAATATATAATATAATAATAGAATGAAAAAACACAAAACAATGAGACAATACTAAGAGAGCATATGCTTTGTTTTGTGATGAAAAAATAGGGATTGAAAAAGAGGAGCACAAACTAGACAAAACCTTAAAAAAGAAGAGAAGTATTAGCCGCAAAGATGGAGAATAGTGTAATGTTGTTCAGGGGGACCAAAAGAGAAGAGTGGGGTCGCAGCTTTTCTGGGTGTTTCAAGTTTTTGAGATGGAGAGTGTTAGAAGATGAAGAGAACAGAGGCTTTCACTGAAATAAAAGAATGGAACTTAAACAGACCCTTACGTACGGTCCTTCCCTCTCTTCTTTTTGGGAAAAAAAAGGCAAAAAAGGGGCCAAAATTAGGGTATTTTGGAAACGCTGTGCATGACTGACCCAATAGTGCGTGTGACTGGCTACGCGAATCGCAGTGATGATACAACTCGTGATTCTGATATGCGCGATTCAACAATTCATGCCCGACACATGATAGATTTCGATTCACCCTGATTTGCATCGTTGACTTGGAATAATCACATATTCTAACTACAATGATTGGACGTTTGCGTAATGGGTCAAAAAGAATGAAACTGAAATTGAAGCAATAATAATTGATTTTAATTTAAAACAACTAGATTATCCAAACCAAATCGAATCAATTCCATTAGTTTGGTTGAAATTTTCAGGTTGATTGGATTATTCGCATGTGCTTATTTAGGGTTTAGGTTTTGTATTGCCATATTAGTTATGATTATTGACTTTCTCTCTTATTACTTAAAAAATTATGCTTATACAAGCTTTTAATTGTAAAATAATTTATACTCTCAATATATTAAAATTAAACTCTTATAAAAATAAAAAAATATTTATAATATCTAATCCATTATCATATTGACGTAACTAAATAATAAAGTGAGACAATTACACACGTGCACTCGCCTCAAGTCCAACTCCAACTCGAGGAGTCTTTGTATTGGCAAATTGGCATATGTTTTTCGTTGTGGGCAAGTAACGTTGGCGCCTGCAAATACTTAAATTGGTTGATGGTTGCAATTGCGATGCATGGCATTGGCAGCAACCAAACCAAAGGCGCACAGAGGGTAGAGAATAATAATAATAATAATTATGATTATTATCATTATTATTAACAATTAATTCAGCCGTGAAACTGACCCGGAGAAGAAGAAGAAGAAGAAAAAATTACTCATCATTACTCATAATACATATTAGGTAATTAGGGTAAGTAAGTAAGAAAAGTGAAGTAGTACTAACACAAGTGACGTGACTCAGAGAAAGGGATCCATCAACAAAACACGAAAACAGAATGAGTGAAGGAAGTGAACAAGGTCCAAAGCTCTACACCAACAAGCCCCGAAAAGGTGAACCCACCCTCTCTTCTTTTCTTGTTCCTGAATTAATGAAACCCATTTATTTATTTATTTATTTATTTTTGTTTTCTGAATCTCGTTAGTTGCTGTTTGTTGACAGAGCAAATCAAGCGCCACCAGAAACCGTCGGCGGCTATGGGAAGCCAGACGACTGCTGCCCCGCCTCCGCCGCCACCGCCGCCGCAGCCGAAGACGAAGGAGCCCTTTGTACGGCGGTACAAGTTCCTTTGGCCCATGCTTTTAGCTGTGAATCTCGCTGTCGGAGGTGATTCTTCTTCACCCCAATTGCCAAGTGGTCAATACTAACAACGACCCCTACAAAAATTAAAAATAAAAATCGTTTTTTTTTCAAATTTCGTTTTAATGTTCTTAGTGATGTTGGAATTTATGAAATGGGGGGTTTTGGATTGGAGATTTCACCTAAAACTTCAAGAGGGGCGCTCTTTTTTTTTTTTTCTTGGAGGCGTGTTGCTACTTTTTTGGTAGTGTTTTTGATGCTAGGTTGGTGGTATGGGAGAGGGATCAAGTTGTTGATTTGGTGCTCTGGTTGCTTCATTTCTGTTATTGTCATCACTTATTTGTAAAAGGGTAGGAGAAAAATATAATATTTATTTTTAATTTTCTTTTTGGGGGGTTTTGATGTCTCATGGGTTGGCAATTGCATATGCTTGGAATGTATGATTCCATTTGTTGGGAAAATGGCAGAGGCTGAATTGAACAATACTAGTTTGATGTTGTTTGGCCTAGTTAGCACTTGGCAGTATTTTGTTCCACTTATACACAAATGGCCAAGATACTTCCAGGAAATTTGTGTGCTGATATCGGTTGCGGCTGGCTGGATGATGCTGCATTGAGCTGCATTTGCTGTGTTGATCAGCAGTGAGTGATTAACTGAAGAGAATCATTTCGGTGTAACTTGTGCAAGTAGTATCTCTAGGATGAGGGAGGGGTCTGAGCTAGATCTTAAGTTCTGCAGTGGCGGTATTATTATCTTCACAATGGGGAGGATAGGTTTGATGATCATTCAGGTTTTGCAGCACAATATGCACTTCTAAAGCAAAAGATTTGGGCATGACTAACAAATGAAAATAAAAAGAAAAAAATTGAAATTCAGATGGATTAGAATATAAGTCTGTGTGCATGATAGCTTGTGAAAATATGTTATTTTAACCGTATATTTGTGCATTAATTATTTTAAACTTGTTCTCAACATGATAATTTCCCTAAGGATGGTTCTTTGTATGAAAGGTGCCAGAACAGAAGTGGCCAAGATAGAGGCCATCATATGCCTTTATTGTTATGATGCATATTTGATTATTATTTTCTTAATTAATATGGTAGGTTGGGCTGCTAGTAGCATAATTCCTAAGATCAGTGTGCTAGTTCCCTACTACCTGCAATCCATTTTAGTGTTCTCTTTAATAAGATGCACAGAAATTAAGAAACCTGAAAAATTAGGCTTAATTATGTTTTCTTACCAAAATACCCTTATTCAATTTTCAACATCTAGTTAAACTAATTTATTAATGTTAAGTGTGCTTAGAATATTATGAAGGGTGAAATTGAAAATTTGGTGCTTAGAATATTATGAAGGATAAAATTAAAAAATTTAAACATAAATTTTGCGTTGATATGTGAGAACGACAAATATTATGGACAAAAAAATTTCCCCCAAAATGTCAAATAAAATGGACTGGAGGGACTATCATTCAACTTTTAGGTTGCATTTACATGAGTTAATCAGTGCACCAGAAGTTTTTGTGGTTCTAAGACTTAGTTGTTAAATCTATCATTTTCTTTATCTTGATTTGTTGAATGAACATTTGAAAAACTAAAACAATCAAGATTATACCTTAATTATATTTGGAACTCTGTATTGGATTACAACTTGCTTAATCATTATTAGTTAATAATTTATCAATTCATCAACCCAAGTTGCAATCCTTGTCACCAGTTGGTTTTGGATGTTTTCAAATTTATCCTTACAGTAGTTGATACTTGACATAGATCTTATGGAAGATGACTTTGCGATTGGCTTGTTTGTTTCTAATCTAAGGTCCGTGAGAAATCATATTTGCAATCAACTTCATGTCTACATTATTTGGTGTATAATAATGAAAACTAAATTGCAATACTTTTCACCAACTGGTTTGGATGTTTTCAAATGTGACCTTACAGTAGTTGACTCCTGACATAGATCTTGTGGAAGATGAATGTTTGATTGGCTTGTTTACTTCTAATCTAAGTTCAGTGAGAAATCATATGTGCAATCAATTCATGACTTCATGTCAACATGATTTGGTGAATAATATAGAGGGCAACAGGTCTAAAGATCAAAGGCATACAAAGTACACATTTCTGTTATTATTTTATATATTCTAGCTGGCCAATGTTCTAGTATTTGCTGCAAAGTTATGCATGGCTGCAGTACTGCTGTGTTAGTATGGAATTTAAAGTTGGTTTCATATATTTAGTTATTTTACTGATATTCTTTTGTGCTTTATATTCTGATGACTTGATTTAAAATGTTTAGCAACTAATGGGGGAGTCATCAATTTTAAATCTGACTTTTATTTTCCTTGCAAACTTGAGTAGCAAAATGTGTTGATGGATCTTGTGAGTTGTGACTTCTCTAATGTTAATTTTGGTAAATTCAGCTTCTCAATTAAGTATTCACGTAACTGGAATATACTGGAAAATTATTGTTGCACTTGTTCAAAACATTTAAAATGAGAGGGCAATTACTATATTTTGATTGAGTGAATATTTTGAATTGCTAGCTGTCATAGTTTTTAGTCTTGTAGATCTTACTGGTATATTTCTTTTTTTATCCCACTCTAGTATTCTTGAGTGAATTTCCATTGTTAAATCCTATTTTTTGTGGCTTGATATTGTACTGATGATAGTTTGAACTCTAGCTTATTTGTTTATGAGGACAAAGAAGAAAGATACCGGTGTTGAGGAACAAGAAGCAAGTCCCGTCTCGACCAAAGATACTACGGCTCATATTGCCAAGACATCTGTACCATCACCTCCCATTACAACTCCCGTGACCAAACAAGAACCAATTCCGGAGGACCAACAATGCGAACTCTTCAAGTGGATATTAGAAGAGAAGAGGAAGATCAAACCAAAAGACGCAGAGGAGAAACGACGAATTGATGAAGAGAAAGCCCTACTCAAACAGTTCATTCGGTCTAAATCCATCCCGAGTATTTAGTGGTGATATTTCTCGTCTGTCTCCATAGGAAAAATAAAAAAGGGCTTGAATTCAAATGTAACAGAATTGATTACTCCAATGTTTCTCTTCTCTGTATACTTGGTTTGTCGATGAATTTTGGATTGTACATTTGCTGAGACTTAAGAGAGTCGAGAATCCCATATTGCCATTTGCAAAATTTGATCTGTGGCTCACTGGTTGTTTCTGGTTAGACAGTTGTACAAGTAGTTGATGGCCCTTGTTGCATAATACCCATGTTTTGTTACTTATAGGTGCCATTTGTATTTTCAATAAATTTAAGTGCTTTGTGAATAAAGCCAGATCTGAGTTAGATCCATCAGCACATGGCAAGTGCAGTGGTCTGGGAGCAGATTTGCTTAGGTGAACTTAAAGCATTAGGATTGTGGTACAAATTAAATTCTTTAACCAGAATTAACTTCGATTGAATCTGAGCATTTACTGGATATTCCTTTCACTACAAGCATTATGCAAGGATCCTGGCATAACTCATTATCAATCAGGTTATGTCAAATGAAGTGTTGGAAAAATACATTGTTCTTACTTCTTAGAATCACAAATTTACACCTTGTAGATAGAAGGTTGGGAACTTTGGTAGGAGGATCAATTTTCTTAATGATATTCTTGTGCTTGTGCTAGTCTATTATTTCATGATCAATACATTGAAACCCTTTTTTAAAAAAAATTGTTGATGAAATAAAAGTTTAGATTGAGTACAAGATTCGTCTTAGTCCAAGGTCAGGGGATGTTTTTTGGCTTATTAAACATTTACAGAAATACTTACAAATCACTTATCAACAAGGAAACTCAAGAATCAAATTAAAGTCATGATGATGTATAAGTAGAAGCTGACTAAGTGAGCTAACCTTGTTGGGACATTGGAATTTTATCATCAATTTGTCTCTTTAATCTCATTGGTTTTTCCAGTTTCCAAGCCAAGCATATATTCTCCACGTCTTTTCTTTCTTTTTTTTTTGGGTGAATAGCATATTCATCACCATGTTGAGGCTTCCTAGTTTTGGGTCTACACCATGTTGAGACTTGAGAGCAGTGACTAGAGATTCACATGGGCAAAATGCAATTTTGCACCATTCCCACAAGGATGTGGTCTCTCCACTGTGCAGACTGGTAGTTGGGGTTCCCACAACAAGCATGCAAGCTTCCATCACGAAGCTAAACCCGATTGGTCATTTTCTCAACTACTAAGATTTTTTTTTTTCTAAGAACACTCGTTAAAAAATCAAGAATAGTATCTTTTAAAACTTTTTAATGATTCATTATCTTAAAAATTTCAAAAATTCATTATTTAATACAAAACTTACTATTTTATATCAATGAACATTCAATTTCGTCTCTTAAGATTTTTGAATTGAAAAATTTAATCCCTTAAAAAAAAGTCATCTCATAGTCCTCGAAATGTCAAAATTGATAATAACAGACATGTTAGTCCATCTGATAGTTCTCTGTTAATAAAACTTGCAAAACTCCCATTCTAACTAACTTCTTCCACTTGTTGCCTTCCTCCATGGTGATCGAGCATGGCCAAGTTGCTCACATGTCTCGTTTTCCTTTTTGTTCATTGGAAAATGAAGAAGATAGCAAAATGGAGAAGGCCTTGTTTGAGGTTGTTTTTGTTATAGGGGTAAAAATAAAATGACATTGTTTTGCACACGTGTCAGACAATATCCTATGTCACTGCGTTAACAAGTCACATATACAATTCCATTAAGGTCATGGATCAACATTAGGAAGGGGCTAATTTGTCATATAATTATTACATCTTCAGGGACCATGAGATATATTTTTGTTCTAGGGGACTATATTGTCATGCACTATTTTCTTGGAGCACACATTGGGTATTTACTCTTTCTTTTTTTTAACGGGTGTTCTTAGAAAAACTCTCTCTTTTTTTCCTTTTTTACTTTGAACATATATATATTCCTTGTAGTTGATAGTCCAAGTTCTTCAAACCCCAAGACAATATACAAATGTATCTGAATTTCTTTGTGAGATCCTTGTCGACTATGTTTAATTATTAATAAAACTCAGAAAATAGAGAGAGAGAGAAGAACAGCGCCGATTAAACTCTGTTGCTATGATGATGTTAAAGTACGCAATGTTGAATTGGATGACTAAATCCATGTTAGGTGGTTTAATTTTAAACTAAGACATATAAAAGCTGAGTTGATGGATAGAGTTTAGCAATAGGAAAAAATAATCTACATGATCTTGAAATTGCCACTGTGATAGTAATATTTAAATGAAAAAAAAACCAGAAATGTTGACTACAGTCAAAGATGGGCTTATAAAAGCATAATCATACAAAGATGGGTTTATAAAAGCTTAATCATAGTTGGGTGGGCATATGAAATCTTCTATTTGGAAAAGAGATGGTTCATTTTTATTTAAATACACTATCATATGAACAGTACTTGATTGAAGTGGAAGTGGATTGTGATTTAGTCTTATTATTAGTATTTGAATCTTTGATCACTACTTTGAGAGAAGAGTTTTACCTAAATATCATTCTCTTGTCGAATTTACGTATAACTGGTCATATACATATGGCTTCCTTAAAAAGAATAGAGTAATACTATACATTGAGAAAATTATTGATAGAATCTTTAATAGAAATTGTGATGATTGTTGCATAAAATAAAATGATACTACCACAACCAATATATTTTAGAGTCCATCTAGTAGTGGGAAAACGTAACTTTACATTGTGAAGAGAAATAAAGGTAGATGTTGAAAAACAGAAAAATTGTGAAATATAGAAATTCCACATTATATAAGTTAAAATTAAGGAAATGATCAAAAGGATTTATAAGACTTGAATTGAAAAAAAGGGAGAAATTCTTCCACACTCATAAATGAGCATTAGGTGAATTATGCTCTTTTCAAAGACATTTCAGCTAGAATTTACTTTTACTTTTAACTTATATTTTTGTTAGATTTATTTGGTCGGTGTCACCTTTAGCATTTAATGGGTTAACATCGTGGTCTAAAATATTTATAATGGGTGCAATCCTTGATATAGTTATGAGAAAATTTCAAAAAAAAAAAATTACACCCTTATTAATTGCTATAATTTTTTTTTATCTAATGATAAACACTTATCCGACAATTTTTATCTAAAATATCATGCACATCCACCTTAACTCTGTAAGAAATTTCTAGAATAAGAGACTATAAAATTAACATTTTCAATGGGGGATCCAATCCACGTCAAAACTCAACAATCTAATCGTCCAACACTGACACTCCACGTGCCATATTCTAATGCCAAACCTAAATCATGTTTAGACCAAGGCTAAAATATACTAACTTATGTGGCCTCTAGCATATAATATGAGATAGGATGTACATGATGATAATGGGAGAGGTTGGGAAAGATTGGCTTGAACATATAATTTTGAATAGAAAGAGATATACAGGAGCTTTTGAATTGTTGAGATGATGATGGACAATGTGGTTGGACTTACTGAGTTTCACACGAAGGCACGAGGTCACTCAACTACTACGCCCAAAGGAAAAAGGAAAGGGGAACGGCTTAATCCAATGTGCTACAAGAACAATCATGTCCTTAAGTGGGGACTTATTATTATTATTTTCAAGATATCCATAGCAATGACAAATCTTTTTGAGACATTGAGCTCTTCTAAAAGAATAAAAATTTGACCACGAGACTTCTTCTATACATATTATAAGGAATCAAATCTCTAATTAAGAAATCTAGTTAACTACCAATTTTATTAGAACTCACGATTCTTCTTGTATTCTTTCAACGTATAATATGAAAACTAATTAAGCAAAACCGAACATACCTTCACAGTTAATATTTCACCATCTCAAGATATAAAAAGCTTAGTCTCTCACTTTACTATATTTGACATTTTCTAAGAGTAAATTTATGATATATTATGAACGATAGTTTTCTTGAAATTTGTGAGATAGATAATAAGTTATTGATCTAATGCCGACATTCCTAACCCCAAACAAAGCGCAACTGTTGCCTCAGTAAAGTCCATAGTCCAAAGGTAGCACAAAAAATTCCTTTTGGCTTGAGAATAAAATATTTGAACACTATGCTATTTTCAATGCATTACAAAGAGGAGTGGTTATTTAATTGTAAAATGTGAGAGGGACTATATTAAGTGATCATATCACTTTTAAATAATTTTTAATATTAATGTTCTGCGTATGATTTTATAACTAAGATTTACACTTCTTACTTTTATAATAAACTATTACGATCATCTGCATTTCTCACTTGTCACTTATATGTATTTTGATGCTTGCACTTAAACTATTTGATATGTTTTCTATACATATAATTTTTTTTAGAGAGTATTTATAGAAAACTTACAAGATGGCCTATCTAATGAGTCATCTAATTCACGTCAGACTCAGCATTCTTGTTGGATAAGAAACAATTCTTTAGCAAGTGCACGAATCGTGATTAGCCGATTTCTGTACATATATTAAATGTTTTTTTTCATGTATAAATATAAACTCCCTAAAGCAAAAAGTTAGCTGAGACTTCACTAACAAAACCCCTGTCCCTCTCTCTCTTGCACGCGTAAACACATGCACATTCAATTCTTTCATAAAAAGAAAACGTTGTTGCTTATGGGCACCAAATGATTATCCATATTTAAGCCAAAGCTATAGTAGTATCACAGAGTGCCTCTTTGTGTGTGACAAATAATGGACAATATTTGGATTGTGTTTGTTACATCATTTCTCTTGTTCACTCTGATCCTCTACAAGAATAGGCTTTTGCTCAAATCAAGACAAAGAGATCAGCTTCCACTAGGCACTCTTGGATGGCCCTTTATTGGAGAAACCATCGAGTTTGTTTCTTGTGCTTACTCTGATCGCCCTGAGAAGTTTATGGACAGGCGTCGACGCATGTAAGTTCTTTGTCGCTCATTATTTTTCATGCACCCCTGATTTAAGCATCCGTTTATTAGATATAAAATCATTTATATATACATTTACTCATCAGTTTAAGCTTTTGGGAGTGATGATTTTATGACAAAATCATTTAAATTTAGGTAAGCTTGGTTAATCGATAAGCTTGTATGAAACCCCTTTAATTTTTTGGTATTATTTTGACTCAATTTGTTAGTTTGAGGTTCTGTCAAGCCACCATATATCTCGGTTGGACCTTGAAGTGTGATGCTATGAGTGTGTAAGTAAGAAAAGCCACCAACTATTGGTTGGTTTAAATAGTTTGACACTTGTTCTCTTTTAAGTCAAGTCTCAAATTCGAGTCTTGTGCATTAGATAAAATTATTGTCAGAAAACTTTAACCTCATAGTAAACCAACAGACGCGAGTTAAATTAATAAGATCAGTCTGATAAACTTTGGATATGGATGGTTTAGATAATAATGAAAAAAAAAAGATGAGCCATCTATGTTGTTTAAAGTTTCATGATTCTTGGTTTTTAGGACATATCAACATAGTTGAATCTATAGATTCATATTATTCTTGTGACAATGATTTGGATGTGTTGCAAATTGCAGGTATGGCAAGGTGTTTAAGTCGCACATATTTGGAAGCCCAACTATTGTTTCCACGGATGCAGATGTTAATAAATTTATACTGCAAAGTGATGCAAAAGTTTTTGTTCCTTCTTATCCAAAGTCTCTCACTGAGTTGATGGGGAAGTCTTCTATTTTGCTCATCAATGGAAGCCTGCAAAGGAGAATACATGGACTCATTGGAGCATTCTTCAAGTCTCAGCAGCTAAAGGCTCAGATTACAAGAGATATGCAGAAGTATGTCCAGGAATCAATGGCAAATTGGAGTGAGGACTGCCCCATATACATACAAGACGAAACAAAAAGGTTAACTCTTGTGTGCTTATGCCTATGCATCGGATAAATTTTTGTATACTCTTACATAGCGCATTTAATGTGTGCCTCCTCAAGCATGCATAACCATTCATTCTAGATTTTTTATATAACCGTTGAACATTGCAAATTAAAATGAATGATTATACATGTTTGTAGCATGCATTAAATATGCTCTAATAGCATACAAGAATTTCTCCTCTTTGCGGTTGTGTGAGTGTGTGTTTGTGCATATGTCAGTCTAACTCTCTTTTCAATTCCCCCCCACCCCCGAGCGGGGCCGTCGCCACGTGATGCTGGGTTCTAACTACGAAGTTTGAGATTTTATCGTTTCCTCCAATCTCATGGTGACTTCTAGTCAATAGTATCCGTCACTCTTATGTATCAATGAGGTATTTATGGTTAAGGTTTTTATTTTATCCTTCACGTTAATGTAAAGAGTACTAATATATGTATTCACTATTTTAACTCACTGCCTGACACACTCACAACAAATTATGGGATCCATCTTTGGACAGTGGGTTATACACCCTTTTACCAATGATCTTTTTTTTTTTTTTAAATTTTATGAGTAGTGTGTTTGACAGTTTAAATGAGTGTAAAGATCATTTCTCTATTCTGACTATACATAATCGAGATACTTAGTGTGATATATTATCAATAGAATGAATTAATTAGATGTTAAAATTAAGGGAGGGTAATTTGATAGACATATTTGATAGCTAAAGTGACAGACAATATGGGACAGAGATAGCACGTGGCATCATGTTCCATGTTGAAGTTGTTTATATGAAAGAAAAGAAACCACTCCAAAGTTGTGTGACAGAGTGACCCTCTCTTTCTCTCTCTGTTATTATTTTATTTTTTTATTTTTTGTATGAATTGTAAAAGTAATAATTGGATATTGAGTAGTCCCTCTGGCTCCTACTTAAGTTTCAATTTTCAAGATTATAAAACTACAAAGTAAAAAATGCTAGTTTTCTTCATGGGGTTCAGTATCATTTTGCATGAATTATACTGCATTGAAAAAGAGATTCAATCATCATCTTTTTTTCCAAGATGCTAACATGTACTTTCTTTTTTGCCTCCATATTGCCTTTCAAGTACTAGTCAAGGCATTGATTAGTTTGGATCCAGGTGAAGAGATGGAGTTTCTAAAGAAGCGTTTTCAAGAATTCATCTCTGGCCTTATGTCTTTACCTATAAACCTACCAGGAACTAAACTTTATCAATCTTTACAGGCAAGGCAATGTATTAGGCATAGCTTTCTTTTGCCATATACATTTATTTGCTGGGCCTGTTAGTGATGACTTCACTTTTGGTTTCAGGCTAAAAAGAAAATGGTCAAATTAGTGCAGAGAACTATACAAGCTAGAAGAACTAGTGGCATCACAAAAGTTCCAAAAGATGTAGTGGATGTCCTTCTTAATGATGCAAGTGAGGAATTAGCAGATGATTTAATAGCTGATAATATTATTGACATGATGATTCCAGGAGAGGATTCAGTGCCAGTTCTCATGACACTAGCTGTAAAGTATCTATCAGAATGTCCTGCTGCTTTGCAACAATTAAAGGTATGCTAAATCTTCTCAAGTAATTACAATGACATTCACTTTATATGCCATAAATCATATGCATTGCTCAATTCAAAGCAGTCACATCATGTATTAGTTAATTAGTTGCTATGCATAGGGTTCCTAAATGGTCTAGTCTTAAAGTAGAATAACTTTTTGTTACTTTATTGTTAAAGGGTTTTTAGTGGTGCAAGGGTATTGATTAAGGTAATCATAAAAAACAAATTTCAAAAGTTTTTAATGGATCTCTTGTGTTGAAAATATAAAAACTCATCTTATCAATATAGAATTTTATTTTTTTAATTATTATTTAATCAGTGGTCTTAAAGCACTGGTTAGATAAATTGATTAGTATAAAAACATATATTTTCTAACCATTATGTTTCTTTTCCTCTATGTTATCAAAGATTTTGAATTTCCGTGGAATAATAGACACAATTGGCTACTAGGATTTTGCCTTTGCTATATTAGCTAACTAGCTGTGCCCGTGAACCCTCAAAAGTAAAAAGAGGGACCAAAACCACACGTGGAAATTTGATGTGCTGCATGTTAATAAGATTTCTCTTATTAATTATTGGTCGACAATCAAAAGATTTAGTGTATTCATTTGTCCTCCCATTTCAAAAGCCTTTGAGTAATGAGTAATCATTGTTTGTGGTATATCATATGATATTTCAAGATGTAGCCTTAAGAAAATCTTAAAACTAATTTTGATACAACCTCAATTTTTAGTTAGGGAATAACCAATAGCTAGCTAAAGAATGATTAGTTAGTTAGAAAATAAAAGAAAATATATATCATCATTGTAATAGCATAGTACGCAGATTGTTAATGAGAATTGAGTAACTTTGTAGTTTTTCTTTTCTTATTCAAAGAGGGAAGTTCTATCAAATTTCCTTAGAGAAGTGATACATAACCATCACCATACTTACACCATATACTTACACCAAGTCAAAAGTTGTAACCATATGTAAAAAGTTATAAACCATATACAAAATATTATAAACCAAAATGTAAAAAGTTATAAACCAGTATGTAAAAATTTTTTGCACTTTAGTTTACAACATTTTGCATCTTGGTTTACAATTTTTTGCATGTTAGTTTATAACTTTTAACTTAGTGTAAGTATATGGTGTAAATATGGTGGTGGTCATTTATCATTTCTCATTTCATTATTAGCTTTTGACATATGATTAATGATGATCCTCAGGAAGAAAATGTGGAGCTTAAGAAACACAAAGATCAGCTTGGAGAGTCCTTGTGTTGGAGCGATTACTTATCATTGCCATTCACTCAAACAGTAAGCCAATCATGGCTCCTCGTAAGAAATTAAATAAAACAAAAATAGTCCATAATTTTTAACTAGTTTATTATATATATGTTGTGTCAGGAAATTTGACTTCATGCTTTCTTTCATTGTATGTCCTCTATTAATAGAGATAGGGGCATTTACACATATTAATTACAAATATTCTAATTCTGATTTGTATAGCCTAAATTAGGGATTCTAAATATATACAATTAATCTTATTCCTAATTTATGCAACATATAACAGGAAACAAAGCATAACATCTGATTTCCTTATTAACATTCTGCCCATACAGGTTATCACAGAAACTTTGAGAATGGGAAATATTATAATTGGTGCTATGCGAAAGGCCATAAAAGATGTCCAAATAAAAGGGTACTTGATACCAAAAGGGTGGTGTGTTCTTGCAAATTTTAGATCAGTTCATCTAGATGATAAAAATTATGACTGGCCTTATAAATTCAATCCATGGAGGTGGCAAGTAATTAAGAGAAACCCTCTTACTCTTTTTTTGGTTGAAATTCTTTATGTTTCATTTGAATGTTATTTGTTTGGATTTTATTTTAAGTGATGCATTTGGGGGAATGCAGGACAAAGACTTGAGCAGTTGCAATTTCACTCCTTTTGGAGGGGGACATAGGTTGTGCCCTGGCCTTGACTTGGCTAGACTAGAAGCTTCCATCTTCCTACACCACTTGGTTACTCAATTCAGGTAATCATTCTACACTTAGTTCTAGTGAATGAGAACACCGAGTAAATATTAAATGATATCCCAAATTTAGGACCTCCCATTCATTAATATATCTCTTTAGTTATAACATGGCAGCAAAGGCAAAATCATAACAGCATACATGAAAGTTTCTGCCTTTCTGGGGCCTTTTTCATTGCTTTTACACATGATTTATCTTTTCAAATTAAAATTTGATCACAAAAACTCTTAGGATTTTATTTTTATTTTCTATTTTTAATTTATTTCTTGTTTTCAAATTTTATAAAAAAATAATGAAAAAAATCTTATTTTATATTTTCATTATTTTTCCCATAAAATCCTAAAATACATTGAACAAACTAAGAGAAAAAAATGAAACCATAACCAAAACAATATCTTTAGATTTTG
This sequence comes from Dalbergia oliveri, assembly GCA_030441495.1. Lineage (NCBI taxonomy): Eukaryota > Viridiplantae > Streptophyta > Magnoliopsida > Fabales > Fabaceae > Dalbergia > Dalbergia oliveri. The sequence continues at coordinate 2,193,281 of JAMLFY010000016.1, forward strand.
GGATTTATGTCTTTTCACGCATAATGTATTGCATAAAGGTGGAATCAAACCACTTGGAAATGGGCTAGTAGTGAGGGATTTGGATATTTTACATGATCTCATAGATTCAAATCTCATTATAATCAATATAAAAAAAAAAAGTGGAATCCAGAATACAAGTTGTGAAGTTTATGGGACCAGAAACCATTTCATATTAATTAGAAGAGAAATGATATTTAAACACCTTAAAATTCCATACATCTAGACACCCTTCATGAGAACATGGAAATCACATATCCTTTTATTCTCCATTTATTCTCACTTCACATCTCCCCTTTTATTTTCTTTTTGAGGTGTTGGGTGTTCATCTTCTACAGGATGTTCAAATATCATTTGTCTACCTAGAATTATATAAGAAAAGTCATTAGTCCTAACATTTATGATTTGTTTGGGCCTGAAGAGAAAATAAAAAAGAGAAAAAAATGAAGAATTTCTTTTTTGTTTTCTCTTCTATTGTTTGGTTGAAGAAAAAAACAAAAGGAAAAAATAAAATTATATGAAGAATTCTAAAGTCACTGCTTTTATGAAAAAAGGAATATGTTATAGGGATGTAATTGTAATTTTCTTCTACAATTCATCATTGCTTTATTTCTTCTCATTTCATGAAAGAAAAACCTTTTTATGTGGGCTTATAAATTTTTTTCTTTTTTTTTTCATCCAAACAAGAGAAAATATAATTTCACTTATTTTTTCTCCTTCACTTTTCTCTCCTGTCATTTTCTGTATTTTGGATTCCACGTGAGTCATTAGTGTAAAATGATGTTTTAATAGATTTGTTATAGTAACATTGACAAGAGCCATGACACCTAGTACCTACTTCCTAAAAGTTGATCTATAGACTCTTTGTACACTTTGAGCACTCATGACCTACTATGCTAGAGGATTTTGAATCACAATCATCCAGTAATTTCAGAGTTTATTTTAGTGGCATATAAAACAGAAAAAGAGATAACTAATGAAGTGCCCAAAAAGCCGCTAAAAATGAATTAATGGGGAGGGATTTAAGTAGCTTTCATGATATTACAAGTTCAAACCTTATTACCATGAAAGTACCAAGAAATAAAGTGCCCCCAACCCAAAAAGTGTTTCTTCATAGTCATATTGATGTTGACAATGGTTGCCTGTTGGTAGCTAGAGCTGTTGATTTATTTATCTTTCTAGCTTAAAGTGAAATTGCCTATTGTTTAGATTAAAACAGGTTTTTGCAGCATTATAGTATTATTAATTCCTTAGGACTATAGGTTTTGAATTCTAATTGCTCATGCTTCGATGAAGATATAGAGCCTTAAACATGGAAAAAAATAGTATATATAAAGAGTAACGATTTCAAATCAGGTTAGGTCAACGATTAAAACCATTGATTATATCGGTCAAGCATCCTACAAATTTAGGTTTTGCTAGGTCTAATTAATATGCAAATCCCATAATGCATTTTTGCATGCTTTTCTATGCTAGAGGCTACAAATCCTTCGAAACATTATTCTCATGATTATTAAATGAGGTAAAATGCTAGACAATCAATATCTTGAAATTTTAAAAAGTAATCAATTTTTTTCTTTTGTTTAGTGATTAGTAGGGTGCTTGGGAGGATAAATCATTTCTTTTCTGTGCAGGATAAATCAATATCCTGCATGCTGATTAGCTCTCTTTCAAACTTTCAATTAAAAGAGAAAAAAAAAAAACTGGGGGTTATTGTTAGTGCCAATCAATGATAACCAAGCACCTTAAAATTTAGTCTCTTAACTATATGCAGATGGTACGCTGAAGAAGATGCAATAGTGAACTTCCCCACTGTAAGAATGATGAAGAGGATGCCTATCTTAGTAAGGAGAGAGTGGGAGCTTGAGTTGCCTTGGACAAAAAAGAATTAATGAGCACCTATCTATATACAGGCAAATGCTACATTAACAGCCAGTATGTACGACAAATACAAAATGCAAAAGGAAAAGACAAACGGAGGGCCACTATTTTAGTTTAATTTGGGGGTATTATCTCCATGTAAACATATGCACTAATTTATCTATATTTTTAATAATTTTATTTATTTATATTAATTTAGAGCTAATTTCTGTGTATTTTTATAAATTTAAATATTTGTATAAACATATAGAGTTTTATTCTCTCCGATTCACTTCATTGACAACAATTTTTTAAGATGTTTTTTTATTTTTTGTAAAATGTCTATCCATTTGTCATAGTAAAGAAATATTCATTTTTTTATTAATACCCTTGATATAATTAGTTTTACTCACTTAATTTAATTAATTTTATTTACTTAATTTTATTTTTTAATACAGATATTACCATATTCATTTACTACCCCTTGTTCCTTTATATAGGTTGTTTTTAGGTTTTTTTTATTCAAATTATAAGTCATTTTGAAATTTTAATGACTCATTAATTATTATATATTTATTTTACCTCTCTATTAATTAAAGACATGATGAGTAGATATGGGTTTATTGAAGTATTTAGTTGGAAAAAAGATAAATAGAGATTAAATAATAGAATGATACTTGCGTCCTTTACTGTTACTTCAAAAAAAATCAATAAGATGTAATAATTATCTTAATTCCTGTATATAACCAAAAAATTATCTATATTAAGGAACTAGGGGAGTATTATTTTGTTAGTATATGTGTGCTTTTATTTTTTATTTTTAATGGATACAATGAAAAAAGGAATAGATAATAATTATTAATGATAGGTAGATATTTACTTTAAAGGATCTTTGTCCACTTAATATGAGGTGGCTTGTGACCATGACAACAAACTTGCCAGTTGTTTTGGGTTGGCAAAATTTCTGGTTCAACCACTGTAGTCACAGATTCCCACACTTATGTTGTATACTTGGGCCCAACTGCTGCATTAATGATGACTAAAACTTCTTCACAAGAAACTTAAGTTCACTTGACCCAAAAAAAAAGCTTAAGTTGAAGATAGTTGGCTGAGATATGTCAATATTTTTGTTTATATAAAAATTCAAGATCGTAAAATTCACCAACACATGACGAATCAATCTAATATTTATCTTTTGGATTTATCTAATAAGTATCCTAAGAATAATGATTAAGATAATAAAAGAGAAAATATTTATCTTAGAAATATTTTTTTTAATACATGGGACCACCATTAAGTTTAGAAACATACATTTTATAAGTATCATTAATCAATGTTTAGCAAAACCCCTATTTTTTATATCTTATATAAATTATATTGATTGATTTTTTCTTTTTAACACATTAAAGAAAAACCTACGAAAAGAAAGCATTTAACTTTTACAACAAAATCTCAATTTGGTCCTTGAACAAAATTTTGGAGAACAAAATAATCCTTCAAGCCTTGAAAAGTCTATTTGAGATTCTCCACGCATGGAAATATGGAATACTTTAATTGTGTACCTAAATATATAAAACAGAGCATTTTAACTCTTCTAATTTTGTATGTTTAAAAAGAAAAATATTATTTGTCATTTTATATGGATAATGTCGACTACACACGCATTTATTATTAGATGAGGTATGACCCATTACCTTGAATTAAACACCTCATCCAATGGTGGATACGATGTATGTCGACATAATATTCACACACAAAAAGTACAAATAATGGAAAGGATTTTTAAGTTTTGAAGGACTGTTTCATCCCTTAATATTTTGATTAGAGACGTCTATAAAAATTAAGGTGTACAAATATATATTTTTTTCCATAAGTCTATTAACTTCTTTAAGGCCCAGATATTTAAAAGCCGAAAAGATATTTGTATGAAGTAGATAGAAACCTAAATCAAGACCTCAGAGTTGGATGCAGAGTATTTTGATAAGGTGGCTACTTTGGTGCCTAGGCTGGTCAATGTCTATGGTGCTATGACCGCCAGTTAGAGATTGCCATTGGTTGTTGTTGATTGTGAACCATCCCTACACCACAGCCTTTTTGAGGACACATTGAGAAATAATAAATATGTATAGAGATATTATTGGAAGAAAAATATTAAATTTCGTCTCGCATCTTGTCTCCACGTATTAGAGATATAGAAATTTTGTGTTTTTTTGTCTGGGAAGAAAATTTTCTGTCTCCTGTTCCGTCTCCATCACCAAACAGGTTTGTGTCTCAGGATCTCCTGCATCACTAACCAAATGCTATAGTGTCATAAATACCATAGGCATTAATCAGCTTAAGCACCAGAATAGCCACTTTTGATAAAAGAATTTGGAAATAAAAGTCGTCTTATACACATAGCGAGTAAGGTTTTATGTACAACTCAACTAAGCAACTTTTCCTTGGACACCCACACAATCAAAAGTAAAAAGATATTTCTAATTTTTTTTAAATTTCTTTTTTTAAACTCAAAATTTGTTTGTGAAAAATATTATGGAAAATAAATTAGTCCTTCATGATTTGAAAGGTGATCTTTCCATGTGCAACGTGGAAAGCAAGAAGCAAGAAGCAAGAAGCATGACATTACATCATTCTTAATTGCTAAAACATCCTCCTAAGTACAATATTATTTTTAAGCCATAATATCAAATTTGGGAGTTGTTACTAGTAACTTAGTGAACCTTGCTTAAGTATTTATAATATATCCAAGCGACTTATATAGAAAGTATTTCATAGTTCTAATTAAAAATACATAAAAAAGAAACAAAGTAGTTAGAGGGTACATATTGTATATAATATGACAGGAGTATTGTAGAGTATATCTAAATACATAAAAATGCTCTTCAATGAGCCTTAACATAACATATGTCTTCTCAAACATTTATATAAATAAAAAAATAATAGTGTTCTTCTGTCATCGAGCTATTTTGAATTAGGCACTTCCAATAGATGAGCAATGTCATTGTTCTCTTGAGCAATCTACAGATGACACTCAAACACAAATATAGGAATGAGAAGTGTGAAATTCTCAATGGTATCCCAAAATACACATAAAAATCAATGTCATCGTCATCATTAGTCACTTCGATTTATTAAAAAAATGTGATCATGCATTAACATAATAAAGTTCATGTTAAAGTTAAATTCAATCTCTTAATTCATGTACATCACAATATTCAAACTCATAATAAATCATCATAAGCAAATAATTTAGAGTAATATAAGTATGCATATGATAAATGCAATGGCTTTCTTCATTTTCTCAAATAACTTCATTTACTTTGCTTTACTTTGATATCTTTCTTAACTTCACATGCCCTTGACATAAATGGCCTTGCCCATTAATAGACTACTTATCAAGACTGAGGATATTCCTATACATAATTATCGGATTTAGTTTCTTTAACTCCCAAACAATACTATTCCTAGCTAGATTTATTTTCCTTGACTCAGTGTCAAAGGGGATCTCAAAAATAGTTAGTCTCATTAATCTTTATAAGTAGCCAGGTTTACTTTCCTTAGATTTAATCTTTTAGTTATCTGAAATGCTTAGTTTCATGCTTAGTGTCAGATGCACATCATAATCATATATGCATAGCATCAACAACTAAAGCACATAGTGTATAAGACACAAAAACATATGCATATTCCTTATAATTATTATTTAGCTCATGCAACACCTATCCTATAATTTCAATCTCAAGGAAAATTCTAGATCATTAGTCAAACATCATGATAACATGCTGAAATAATTCATAGAAGTACTTTAACATGTCTATATTAAGTTGTAAAAATTTTGACTTGAAAAAAATTTCTTGATAGGTTAAAAAAATTATACAAAATCAATGGCCAGAACCTACTTGGGTAAGAAATTAGTCAGATTCCATAAATTTTTAAATAGCAAATGAGCCTAAAAATATCTAAAAGAAAAATTAGGGATATACTTCAAGATGTTGTGATGTCTAGTTCACATGTCTTGGGCTAGGCTTGACATAGCATTTTTTGATGCTCGAGAACCCCCAATACCCTAAGAACTATGTTGATGCTCAAGTCTGCAATATTATGCAGAGAGCCAGTCAACCTAGTTGGTATCAGCCGGACTCGCCAAGTGAGAACGAGGTTCAGCTAGCTCGCTGAGTGAGGACCCTAATGTTAGAAAGTGCAAAACGACGCAAGTTTGATTAGTGACCCCTTACCCTATAAATACCGCTTCTACTCGAATTTCACCCCGAATTTTGAACCCTAACAACCTCCTTTCCTTTTCCTATTGCCTCACTTTCATCCTCTATCAATCTTATCTCCTCCAAGCTTCAAGGTAAGATTTTTTTTTTATCGTTTATGCTTCATTTCTCTTCTTTCCTCTATGTTCATGATCTAGTGTTTTTTTTTCTTATTGTTATCAAGTAGGGAGACTCGTCCAATATTCTTAGAGATCCTTTAGAGTTGTTTAATTAGAGAGTATCCTAGAATAATCATAGGTTTTGTTGTGGTTATGGCAGACTTGGGTGCCACCCCGCTCCACGAAGTTCTTTGGTTGTTGACACCTCTAGTTCCCCCTCCAGGTGAGTGAGTTTGAACTCATTATCTTATTTTCACCATCATAAGTGTGTTTTATGCATTAGGATTGCTAAGTATGAATCTAGAAAGGGAAGCATGTATGGAACATGATTTTATGAGTTACGCTAAGCTTAGCAAAGTGGTGATTTTGATAATAGCATAAAAATGTGTTTTAGAAGAACCATGGGACCATGATTTGGATGGATGTATATCATGAAAAATGTTTTGTATATTTTTTAAGAGATTCATTGGAAAATATAGGATTTAGTCAATTCACTAAAGTTGTTAAATACGCTTTTATGAGTTTATGATATCACTATGTTTTCAAGATTTGAGATTTCAGGCTATGTTTTAGAATATTCAGTTAAGCTATATATATATATATATATTGGAAAAATATTAACAGAGTATGATTTAGTTTCATAAATAAATATGTTATTATGATTTCAGAGTTATTTTGATTATGAACCTTTTTGGTTTTGAAGTATGATGTTAAAGTTACCAAGTTTATGAAAAGATGTTAGCTTGAGAGATGACTTTAGAATTTCAGTTTCATGATACAGAAGTATGAAATTTAATATGATTTGTAGCAACTATGAGATACATATTTTATGGGTTTGAAATCAAAAAGCCTAGCGGTGATCTTTTGGGCATGATTTTATAGTCATAGTTATCCTAAAACTAGGTTGTTAGAATTATATGAACCTAGAGCTCTTATAATACTAAGAGTTTCAAGAGTTTTCATATTTAAATGGATTTTGTTCAAACTAGTTTAGGTAGTAGATATAGAGAAATAGATAGTGAGTTAACTTGAAATATCATTAGCAACTCATTCCTTTCTGCATCATTTTAGTAAATATTCTCCAAATAAATGCTTTTTGGGTTCCTCCATAACCATATACAAAATAAAAATATCATTTCTCATGGTTATTGAGTCCATTATATTATCATAAATTATCCTCTGAATTTCATTCATTGAAGATAAGTACCCTTTAAGATCATCAAACAATTGCTCTATGTTATATTCTAGTTCTTCTGCTAAAAGATGACTTTGACATTAATTGACTGGAGAATCATTTGGATATCATATGGACTTAAACTCTTTCAAAGATCTTCCATTTGAATTAAATAACTTTTCAATTTCAATTAAAGATAAATTATTTAGCTATGCACTTGACATAAAAAGATATACAAAAAACAAAATTTTTTTTATGACAATATGAAACTCTTAACTTATTCTAAAAAATGCAATATTTGTCTTTAAATTTTGGAAATATAATATTAAAATTATTGATAAAAAATTTAAATTATAATTTAAAACCTACATTAATTCTTTGATATACTTCTTCCGTCATATAAGATTTCATTTTCTTAAAATTCTCAAATATGCTCTCATACAAATTGTGACATACTCATTGTGTTTCTCACTAATAATGTAACAAAGAGTTTCCTTAACTGATTTTCAGGAGCTAACTCAACAATTTTTTTTATACCTTTAATAAATTCATTATTTAGGAAATGTATGAAAAGTTTTTGATAAATTCTATTCATATATTAATCTTCCAAAATTTAAAAAAAAAGTTTTCAATAACCTTAGGACATGAATTTATCTTTTTTTAAGGATAATTTAAAAAAACTTAAAATTGCATTAGCTTGATAAATAAGGCTCAATTTTATATTAAATAAGAAAATTATAATTTCATAAATTACTTTTTCTCTGTTATTTACTTATTTTGAATTTAAGCCCTATATAAATATATTAAAATATGTATTTGACTTTTATGAATATTAAAAATTTGGATGTTACCTTTATAAATATTTTTAAAATTCTCTTTTGATTTTTATGAATGTCATTATGTTAAAGTGATAACTAACCGTAGACTATAAATATAACACTAAAAAAAAGGTTAAAATAAAAAAAACTAAAACAAAAATAACCAATAAACATAGTAAAAGAGTTATAAGATATAACTGATAAATAATTATATTTAATACTCTTATTGAATACTCTTATTATGTAACGAGTCATTTACCTCATTTTAGTATTTCAAGGTTGAATTTCTAGTTTATAACAAATATTATAAATTAACAAATATATTGATTTAAATATAATGGATCATATTACCATGTGTGTGTGTGTGTGTATTATCATTTTATCAATAGTTACAAAATCATATAGTAATTAATCAATATTATATATTAATTAGTTAATTGATAATTAGGAGTATATAATTAAAGTAACATAACTTATCTGATTTAAACTTTTTTCAAACACTTATATTTTAAAAAATAAACTATATAATTTAACATTACTTTTGATTATTTATTTATTTTATTTATCACTAATTATTTTAAATAACTCCAATATATAATGTTATCAAAATAATTTACAATATTTTTTGCCATGTAGATGTCATCATAAATTATCCAATATTAAAAATGATTATTTTGAATATTAAAATTATATAAATTAACAATATTAAACTAATGATATATAATAATTATGATTATAATTTTTAAAAAATATTAATTATTAAAGTTATAAAATTTGTGGATTCTAAATTACACTAAAAGTTACACCTAGAAAACCCAAAGGAGTATTGAATATTAGTATTATAGATTTAATTAAATGCCAATAATTTTTAAATATATTTAATTTTTATAGTACAATCCACTATTAAATACTGATAATTGTCAATGATATTATAATAATATGCCATAATTGCAGTTTTATTTTTTTTAAAAATAATTAATGATTAACTTCTTAAAACTGAGACCCTAAATTATTCTTATTGCGAAGCCTAAAAAACTTTCTCATAGAGTTTGAAATATTAGTAGTATAGATAGATTATAGATTAGAATAGTGTATACAAATTTTATATAATCATAGTTGCAGAATAACAGTTAAATTTATTTATTGATAGATAATATATAATTAGATGATTATAAAAAAAAATTTATACTACTAATATAATAAAATAAAATTATATTAATTATTTATGATTTAATAAAATAATTGAAAAAAATACAATTATTACCTATACTTTGTTTGGTAGAGCTTCTAAGTAAAGAAAAGGAAAATGATAGACATTCAGAATTTTTTTAAAAAGAATATCAAAATAATATGACATAATTGATAATATTTAAATAAATAGATAAATTCTACCACTACTTTTATTTTGAAAGAGTTAGTTACTTTGGCCAAAGATATATATATATATTATATATATATATATATATTATATATAATATCGCGTCGACTTATACCCTATCCACCATTAGATGGGAATATATTCCATTTAAGTGCGTTCACCCAATTCAATAGTCGATGATATGTAAGTCAATACTAATCCTATAATCAATTAGTACAATTAACATCTCTCTCTCTCTCTCTCTATATATATATATATATATATATATGGCATGAGTGACCATTATTTTTCAAGAGATATGTAATTATCAAAATTTTACTTGAAATTCAGAGTTAGAACACAGTTATGAACTTTTAGAGTAAGATTTCTACGTTTTATGATTTTAAGACTAGACGATAGCTATAGAGAAATAGATAATAAGTTAATGGCTATGAGAGATCATTAACTTTAATATCAGTTGTCCTTTAGAAGATAATCTCACCCTCAAAGTATTTAGAGAGAAACCTGTTTAGGTGTCCAAATTTGGGAACCTTATAAGATATTCATAAAGTTCACTGTAAATTTAGAGAATTGTATTGTTATGCCATATATATTATATATAATCAATGATTATTAGAGTACTGTTATTTATTATTAAAGAGAAGTTAGTAATTTTGATATAGAGCATTGAGGGGAAGAGAGTAATTATCAAAGTCGATGTAAAATCTTCACCGACTTGTCTGTTTCGTCTCTAAATTCTTCATCACATTTCAAACCTTATCAGGATATGCTGATAAGCTCAAAAATTTGCTAAACAATTTCCCACGAGGAATTCGTGGGCCGAAAGCCCAAAGAGTGTGGCTAATTGAAGGATAGGAGTAGTTTCCTTTATTGCTTTGTGTGAAAGATGAGGAAAATTAACGGAGAGAATATAAGTACAATAAATAATATTATAGAAATAATAAAATTACATAACAAATATATATCATATACTTTATTACTATTAGATATACTAAATATTATATTCAATGATGATGAGGTATGTATTGTATATTTATTATGTAATTTTATTGTTTGCATAACATTACTCTAATTATAATGAAAGAAAAAGGACAAGATAACACGTGGTAATGCCAAGGCAATGAGAGTGACCAACGTGTTCGGTCCAGATTTAAACCCATTCGGTTTATAATATTAATAATTAGGATAGGATAAAAAAAATTTATATAATCATAGTAGCAAAATAAGAGTAAAATTTATTTTATTGATAGATAATAAATAATTAGATGATTATATAAAAAATTTTATGCTATTAATATAATAAAATTATATTATATTAATTATTTATGATTTAATAAAATAATTTTAAAAATAACAAATATTACCTATACTTTGTTTGGTAGAGCTTCTAAGTAAAGAAAAGGAAAGTCACCAAAAAAAAAGTAAAGAAAAGGAAAATAATTATCTAGGAAATATATAAGAAATTTTGGATAAATTCTATTCATATATGAAGCTTCTAAAATAAAAAAAAATAGTTTTCAATAACCTTAGCACATGAATTTATCATTTTTTTAAGAATAATTTGAAAAAACTTAAAATCACATTAGCTTGATAAATAAAGCTCAATTTTATATTAAATAAGAAAATTATAATTTCACAAATTGCTTTTGTCATTTTGAATTTAAACCCTATATAAATATATTAAAATTTTTATTTGACCTTTATGAATATTTAAAATTTAGTTTTTATCTTTATAAATATTTTTGAAATTATTTTTTAATTTTTATAAATGTTATTATGTAAAGTGATAATTGACTGTGAGATTATAAATATAATACTAAAAAAGGTTAAATAAAAAAAAAGCTAAAACAAAAAGTAGCCAATAAAGATAGTAAAAAAGTTATAAGATAGAATTCATAAATAATCATATTAAATACTTTTATTATATAATGAATCATTTATCTTATTTTAGTATATCAAGGCTTAATTTCTAGTTTATAACAAATATTATAAACTAACAAATATATTGATTTAAATATAATGGATCATATTACCATATATATATTATCATTTTATCAATAGGTACAAAATTTATATACTAATTAATCAATATTATATATTAATAAATTAATTGATAATTAGGAATATATAAGTAAAGTAACATAACTTATTTGATTTAAACATTTTTAAATCACTTACAACATTTTCATCATATAGATTTCAGTGTAAATTACAGATATTAAAAATGATTATTATAAATATTGAAATTATATAAATTAATGATAGGAAGCTAATAATATATAATAATTATGACTATAATTTCTTAAAAATATTAATTATTAAAGTTATAAACTTTGTGGGGTCTAAATTACTCTGAAAGCTATACCTAAAAAATTCAAAGGAATATTGAATATTAGTAAAATAGATTTAATTAAATGTAAATATTTTTTAACTATATTTAATTTTTGTAGTATAATATTGCTTTAAATACTGATAATTATCAATAATATTCTAATAATATATCATAATTATAGTTTTATTTTTTAAAAATTAATTAATAATTAATTTCTTAAAAATTGTGGGCCCTAAATTATTTTCATTATGACACTTGAAAACTTTTCCTCATAGGAGTTTGGAATATTAGTATTATAAATTATAGGTTAGGATAGTATAAAAAAAATTATATAATCATAGTAGAATAAGAGTTTAATTTATTTTATTGATAGATAATATATAATTAGATGATTATATAAAATAAATTTATACTATTAATATAATAAAATAAAATTATATTAATTATTTATGATTTAATGAAATAATTTAAAAAATAACAAATATTACCTATACTTTGTTTGGTAGAGCTTCTAAGCAAAGAAAATGAAAATGCTAGATAAAAAGAAATATCAAATTAATATGACATAATTGATCATATTTAAATAAATAGATAAATTCTACCACTACTTTTGTTTTGAAAGAAGTAGTTACTTTGACACACACACACACACACACACACATATATATGTATATATATATATATATATATATATATATATATATATATATATCTGTTTATGTGTGTTACTTGAAATTCAGAGTTAGAGAACAATTAAGAACTTTTAGGGTAAGATTTTCATGTTTTTATTGTTTTAAGAGTAGATGGTAGTTATAGAGAAATAGATAATGAGTTAATGACTTTAAAAGATCATTAACCTTCAATATATCAAGTTGTCCTTTAGAGGACAATTTATCAGAGTATTCAGATATAAACTTAGGTTCACATTCAGGAATCTTGTGAGATACTTATAGAGTTCAAAGTAAATCCAGAGAATTATATTGGTATGTCATATATATTATATATAATCAGAGATTCTTTTTTTTTAGAGTACTGATATTTATAATTTAGATAAATGAGTGATTTTAGAGCATTGAATGAAAGAGAATAATTATCAAAGTTGATGTAAATTCTTCATCGATAGGTGTTACATCAACTTGTCTGTTTCTTCTCTAAATTCTTCATCACATTTCAAACCTTATCAGGATATGCTGAGTGTCTCAAAAAATTGCTAGGCAATTACCCATGCGGTATTCGTGGGCCAAAGGCCCAAAGCTGACAATACAGTGTGGCTAATTGCTTTATGTGGAAGATGAGGATACAATGAAAGAAAAAGGACAAGATAACACGTGGTAATGTCAAGGCAATGAAAGAGACCAGCGCGTTCGTTCCAGTTTTTAACTCTATTCGTTTTATAATTTATACTATTATTAATAATAGGGATTGGGATGAATAATTATCTTTTGGTGTCTCTTTATTCTATTGAAATTTAATTTTAAGTCTATCAATTATTATCTCATTTATTCCCACTTCTCTCTCTATATATAATATATTTTAATATAACCAGCCTCTTTTTTAGTGTAATAAAAGGAATATAAAAATAAAAAATCTTTAATTTCTATTAAATATAATATCAAATAATTTTATATAAAATCATATATTTCATAAGGGATTAATCAGGGTAAACTAAAATATATGATTTTCTTTTATGTTTGGTTAAGTACTTAATACTAACATCAAAGTTGATTTATTCCATATTTCTTTTCATCTTCATGAATTACACCAATAAAAATAGTGAATGTCAAGTCGCTAGTACTAATAATTAGGATAATATAATTTTTTTTTTATAAACATAGTAGTAGAATAACAGTTAAATTTATTTTATTGATAAATAATATATAATTAGATGATTATATAAAAAATTTATAATATTAATATAATAAAATAAAATTATATTCATTATCTATTATTTAATAAAATAATTTAAAAAATAACAAATATTACCCATACTTTGTTTGGTAGAGCTTCTAAGTAAAGAAAAGGAAAATACTTAACAAATAAGGTTTTGTTTGCATGCCTCTCAAATCTACACAAATAATAATTACTTCCTCCATTTCAGTGTATTTGTCAAAAAATAATCACATATTTAAAAGAGTAATAATTTGGTGTTGGTAATGATATAAAATTATATAATTAGACAAAATTATCCATATCAACTTCCATTAATATACTCCTCCCTTCAGTTATAAGTATCGTTGCAGAAAAAAAATTATCAAATATTATCTATTATTTGAGAGTTATATAAAAGTATTAATTATCTTTAATTTTTCATTTTTACTCTTACACATATTATCTCTCACATTTTTCATAATAATAATTATTGCACAGTTTCATAAAAGAGCAATTTTGTCAATCTAAACCTTTTTTAGGTGAATTTTTGTACATTTTAATGATTTCTTAACCCATAAATCAAAATCTTTAAAAACATTTATAATTGGATGGAAGTACTAATTAATATAATTAATTAGATTTGGGGTATTATTGAAAAAATTAATGGTATCTTGATATTAGAAATGAACAGAAATTCTAAAATATAAAAATTTCAAAAACTTGACAAATAAATTGAAACAGATCTAATATATCATAAATATATAATATTTGAATTATAATTGAATGATAACATGCATGAAAATATGAGAATGGGTGTATATATATATATATATATTACTTAAATTTTTTTTAAAAAATATTTACACATTCATTAAAATCACATTTTGGAAGAAAAGTTCAAATAAAACTGATGACCTTTCTTTTTAACCAGCGATATATGCTTATAAATATTGTAATTATAAGTATGTTCTTTTTATAAATATTTACTAAAGATATTTCATTTTTATAATTCAAATAAAAATGATTGAATATTTCATTAAATTAAAGGGTGTTCTTTTTATAAATATTTACTAAGGATGGCAAATGGCTGGGTTAAGACAATTTAGAAATAAGAATTGCGCTAGTCACGCTGAATTTTTCACATAGTTTTTATTAGTACGCTAATGTTCCATAGAATTTTATATAGTATTATTATCCATATATATAAGGGGTCACTTGTGTCACGTCAAAACAGGAAGAAAAAAAATTGATAATAAAGGTCACTTGTGTGATTCACGTGGAAACTACGCTTTCTCGTTCAAGTTCATATTCACATAAGAAAAACAATCTCTTATATAATTATTATAGACCGATAGTTGATATTTTTAAAATGTGAAAAAGAAATTTAATTTTTATACTTTATTAAAAGAAGTCATCTAGTTACACTGTATCACATCAATAAAGTAGTTTTCTATTTTTTTATATATTAAAATAACATTTTTTTCACATGTTAAAGTAACATTTTTAATATTTTAAATAGTTTTGCATATAAAGTGCAAATATTTTTCTGCCAGTGTGGCACTATATCTTATCCATTAGCTATCGTGTGAAAGTAGCTGTTTGGCCAGTTGGCTGTCAATTACAATCTTGTTTGGCTTGTACAGGCAAGCAAACAAAATATGACACCGACTTCGTCGTCGTTGGTGACTTGTATCTTTTGTATGGTTCTTAATTATTATCATTTGGAGCAATGAGAACCACTCAAAGCTAATTTTGATGAAAGCTAATTTCGACTCAAGCATATCTTTAATGGAAAAGTTTACTGAAGTTAAACATAAGATTTAGTTTAAAGTATTGAGAATGTGAAACATTTTTATGCAGCCATCAAATTAAATTCTTTTATCAATATGACTTTTGAAATAATACAATAAAATAGTGAGAGTCAAATTTATTTTATTAATATTATAATATGTGATAAAATTATATGCAAATTTTTTTTATATTGTCACTATTAGTACAACACAACAAAACTTTTAAAAATATTTATTTCAATGCAAATAAAAAAAATACACAATGAGACATAGTTTTTTCAGATTAAATCAATTAATCATCATATATATATATATATATATATATATATATATATATATATATATATATATATATATATGTAAAATAAACTGCAATCAACATTTAATTCCATGTAAAATAGACTGTAATTATGCACTGAAAAAAATTGCAATCAGCATTTAATTTAATCCCATGTGAAAAATACTGCAATTATTACATATCCTAAAAACAGATCAATCAGTATTTATTCTCCACGCTTTGAAATTTCAAACTGAAATAAATTTACAATATTAACGGAACTGTCTTCCATTAGTCTTCCTGAACATATATTAGCATTCCCTATCATTCAGGTGCATCAATTTCATTCGTTTATAATAATTTCTATTAATGATTTAGTCATTGTTACAAAAAAAGAAGAAAGAAAAATTCATACATTTTAAAGAAGATATATAGAAGAGGAAAGAAATCATTTTCTAATTAGAGGCAAGATGCATCACACTAGGAGCTCTTCTATTCTCTGTAGAGGCTTTATTCATTATTGCTTTGTTGTAATTGATGATTTATAATTTTGTAGTTCATCTAAACGTAATAGTCGACGACACTGACTTGATATTGAGAAAGATGCAACATTCTAAAGATTTGGAGAAAGATAAGGTGCTTCAGAGATTGACTTGCTTGCTATAGTTGCTGTAACGATAGTTAAGGTATTCTTAAAAGGGTTCCTTGAGCCTATAACCAAGCAAGCTTCTTTCCATATAAGCAAATAGCTTTTATTTCATTCTTTGTTGTAAGTACATTAATATGTTGCATTTTATATTATTTTTAAAAAAATTTCTAATAATCTTTAATTTGATTTTTTTCCTCCATGATGCAGACACTTTTATCAGTATTTGCATTCCCATTGATGGTTAGGAGGCTGACAATGATACTTCTTTAATTTGCATTCATTGATTTTTTATGGAGATATTTTGGAACTTGTGTTTTTATTTTGTTTAATTTGAGGACTCTCTACACCAGAGATGAGATATTGCTTTTAACATAGATATGTTGTATTTTATATTATCTTAACAAATATTTGTAATAATCTTCAATTCGATTTTTTCCTCCATGATGCAGACACCTTCATTAGCATTCACATTCTCATTCCCATTGATGGTTAAGAGGTTGACAACAAAGGGTGTTAACAAATACTCCTTTTGTTTGCATTCATTGATTTTTTATGGAGATATCTTGGAATTTGTGTTTTTATTTTGTTTAATTTGAGTACTCTCTGCACCAGAGATGAGATATTGCTTTTAACATAGTTAGAAGTGAGTTTGAATACTGTTCACTAAAGTCTCAATCATTAATTCTTAATTGTGTGATACAATCAATTTGTTTCAGAGAATGGAATTTCCAGTGATTATGGGAACCTTGCCTTGCTTTACAATATTTGTCATAGAAATTAGTAATTCTTTATGACGGTGTAGGTATACATCAATTAAATTCAATGGCAAGGATATATTTCTCCAGAACATACTCTGATTTCATTTTAGTTATATTTTCTAATTAGTTTATCAACAAGAGACATGTAAGAGTGTTATTCATTTAATTGGTTCTTGTGATCTAAACATATGATAGCCCTCATTTTGTTAGTAGTGTTCTCTTTTTTGGTAGGTAAATGTTAAATTCACTTTTTGACCGGTGCTGAAAGTTTATGGAAATGCAAAATTGGAATAAAAGAGATGACAAGATGGTGTGGAGTCCGCAAATAGTGATTGGTTAAAAATGAAATATTTTGGAGTTGTGAGTAATTTTTCTCCTACTAGGGAATTTTAGTGGTACGCTAGAATATGCTAAAACTTTTAACCAATCGATAAATTTCAAAAAATTATTTGCTTATATTTATTTAAAATCAAAATTTATTACTCATTTATTTCTTTCCTTTTTAAAGGTATAACCTTTATTAATAATTTAAAATAAAATTCCTTTCTTTGATTATTTATTAAACTAACTTTTTTCATTGCATTAGGAGTTTTCAAGTATAATTAACAGTCCAACCAAAAAGAATAATTAACACTAATATTTTTAATCAAACAATAAGATTCAATATTTTTTTTGGAATATGATTTATATGATGGAAATCAAACAATTACTGTGTGTAACATTCTATAATAAATGAACCTTGATGGCTTGATATACTCATCATTATTTTATAATTGATTGATATAATCTCAACTTTCTTCAATTTCTTTAATCTAAGCTCTCTAGCTCTCCATTTTATTTTAAAAATTGAAATTTCTATACTATATGTAATTTTTCAGCTCTGCATTTTCTTCTTTTTCAAGCTTCATGCTTTCCATTTATCCTCATCTACCTCTAGATGAGATATATGAACTCATATCATGCCATGAACTATTCAGATTTTTTTTTTTTTTTACATAAATCAGATTCATATAGATATATTACATATATTGATTGATTGTGTATCTTTTTCTATCCCACATTTTAAATTTTAATCTTTAACCAAATGTCTAATTTAAAAAGGAAAACCAAAAAAATCATTGATTGTTTAGTAATTTTTTATTAAATTGAAAAGACTTAAAGAGTATATTTTAATCTTAAATAAAATATTTGATTTTTTTAAAAAAATTTATTGATTAATCTTTAAAAATAATATCCAATTTTATTTAAGAAATATTATAGATTAGTTACTGATTTAATTTTCCTATTCTCCATCTAAATATTCAACCTACAAATTTCAGTTTCTAATTCATAATAACTAATGTTATTATTTTCTTTAATCATTTCATATTTCAGTTTTGTTTAGTATTATTGTATAAAATAATGTATCATTATTATAACAAAGTATTTTTTTTAAAATATTTTATATACATATTTTAATTTATTATGTGAACGTTTAAAGTATTCGCTACAGATTGGCTTTTATTGCTTTGTGTAATTATAGAGAAATGTATTATCTTTATGTTAATATTACTGAAATGCTATATTAATTGCATATGGAAAATTCAAACGCCTGTATTTTTTAATTATTAAAAATTAAACCTAAATCACCTAAAATACCAACTGATGTAATTATTAGCTTATTAAAATTACATAATATATATATAATATTTTAAATACAAATAATAAATATACAATACTTTAAATACAAATAATAAATATACAATACTTGAAATACAGATAACAAAATTTTAATTGATTTATATGGTTATATGAATTATATCAATTAATTTAACCGAAACATTACCACTTTAACATTTAAATTTGATTCTTTCTATTTATTAATAATATATTTAATTGATTTATTTATTTATCTAAATTATTCCGTTTAATTTGAATTTATTTTGGTGTCACTTTTAATTAATTTTGCTTAATTGCTTTATATCATATCTTATGTTAGAAATAAGTGAAAAATTATTAATAGAGGAATCAAAACATTTTAAATATAGCTATTATCTAGTTCAAACAAGAATTAATAATTATTGTCTTGTTTATCACTCTTTAAATTATGTAGCAACTGGTAACACCTCATTCTAAAGATATTACTTGAAAATTAGACAATCAAATATGACATTTAGCATTAAGCTAGTTAAGTACAAATAAATTGTTCCAACAAAAGTACTTAACATTAATATTTATGAATCAAACTTCACATAACACATAATAAACTTGAACACATTATTCAAACATAACTTCAAATGCTCATATAATCTAAAAGAGATTGTCTTCCTTTTGAGCATTACTTGACTAATTGAAATCACTAGAAAAACTGATGAGAATTGAAAATAATTCTCTTCAGGAGGGAATGAATATCTCTATAACATTTTGAACTATAGTGGTTCCAGCCACATTTACACGAAAGTACACATGACCATATCTCTTTCATAAGAACATAATATATCATAGCATAAATAAGATGTACTAGATAATGCATGTCATGCAAAGCTTATTAAAATTAATCTTTTATTTTCCATCGTCGCGTCACACATAGTTGAAGGTCTTCTCTTCTTTGGAATTCTCATTTCTGTGTTACTCTTTAACATCGTAAGACAAAGCGAACGTTTACGCCACACTAACTAAAGGTAACATAAAAGGACCTTTCATCTTTGTCCTTTTATCTTCTTGTGGTTAGAGGAAAAGTTTTAAAATGTCTTTCTTTTCAATATTCTCTTGCATAAATGTAAGATATTAAATGCAAAGTAATAAATAGAAATAGAACTTAAGAGCCAACATAAATCTTCAAATATCATAAATAAAACTTAAAATTAAGCAATGAAATAAATGGAATATAATGCATAAAATGAAGTTAAACTTAAAAATAAATAAAATGCATAAATCTTCAAATAGTATAGCAATTTTAATGAAAGATAACTTGGAAGGTTAAAGAACAATAAAGTAAAATGATAGTAGAAAAATGATTTCAATTTAAAGGAATAATAATCTAAAAGAAGTATAAGTCAATTAGAAGAGAAATGATAAATAATCTTGAATATAAATAAGTAATATAAAAGATAGCTAATATAACCGTAAATTTACTCATAAGACTATGTAAAATAAACTAATTGTTTCTTGAAATCTCCTAAATTCTTATGAGATTTTTCCGTTAATTCTCCTGAATTACTTGAGACTTTTCTCTTGAAAATATCTGAATTTCTTATGAGATATTCTTTTTAGAATATTCTAATTTCTTATAAGATTTTCTATTCAAATCTCCTAAATCTTATGAGATATCCTATTTAAAAATCTCTCTTTAATTTTTATGAGATTTATCAGGAAAATCTACTAAACTTTTTATGAGATTTTGCTGAAAGAAAACAACTAAACTGTTATGAAATTTTCCTGAAAATCTACTAAACTTGATGAGAATTTTCTATAAAATCTATTAGACTATTACGAGATTTTTCTGAAAGTCCGTTAAATTTTTTTGATTTCTATATAAAATCTCATGAACTTTTATACACATAAAACTAAGATTTTGAAAACAATTAGACAATGTAACCATGGTTTGAAAAGATTTCTTCCCTACCTTAAAATCATTGTAGAGATAACAATATAATCTCATCATCACTCATTCTTCTCTTTCTTTCTCTTCCTTCCACTTAATCTCTTTTAAGAAAGCTCAAAGCTCTACACTTGATCTCTTCCAAGAATGCTCAAAATTTTACACTTGATCTCTTAGAATGCTTAAGGCTCTACTTGCAATTCTATCGTCACCTCATCTCTTTATATAGAGATTATAAACTTGAGCCCCAAATTTAGAGACTTGTGCACCAAGTAATCTTGGCCAACAAATCTTAAAGCTTGATCACCAAGTAGTATATATATTACTATATTATATTACTACATATATCAAAGATTATATATATATATATATATATATATATATATATATATATATATATACACATATTATTAAACTATAATATTATGTTATTTATGTTATACATCACGTGTCATACATATATGTATAAATATTATATATATATATATATATATATATATATATATATATATATATATAATCATATGTTTATATATATGTGTATGTGTTGAAATGTTACTATAAAAGATGAATGATAATTTAATTTATGAATCAATATTTAATTCTTTGATAAATTTCTATTAGACTAATCTACAATAATCAATTCAAATAACTAACAAGAATACAAAATATTATATAAAGAAGAGGATGTTACAACACCTAAATCACTTAGAATTTGATAGGACGCTTTTATGCTACAAAGAACGTATTTTGTCTTTTTTTTTTTAAATTGATATAGTACACGATTCAATGTGTAAATGAACAATAAATTAATTAATGAACAATAAACTAATTTATCATAGCGAAATTATTAATTTGAAGCTTATTTATATATTAAAGTTTTAAAACGTAACTTAAAAATAAATTAATTTATCGCTAAACCTCAAAATATAACTTATCAACAAACTAATTTATTATTATTATTATTATTAATTTAAGGCTTATTTATTGAGCATTTTATATGATTAGGATTGTTCTATTTACACTATGACCGCCAAACATCTAGCCAAGTCACTTTTGAATATTATTGACAAAAATTGGGACAAGAAAATTTTTAAAAAGTTACTAGACTATTAAAGCTTGTGATAAGCCTCATAATATATCTACAAGCCCAATAAAATTTTGTTATGGTGGCTTTAAATTGCTATCTAAAAATGTATATATCAATTTCCTTTTCAATTGGTATAATATATTATTTTAATTTTTCATACATTGTTATATCAGTGAAATAAGTTTTACTCTCAATCATTATTTCGGATATTATCATGCAAATAAGAAAATTTAATTTAAAAAATTATAAAAAATTATATTATTAATGTAATTCTTTTAATAATTATCATCAAAATTTTCTATTAAATATATTTTTATTAAAGAAATTATCACAAAATATAAATAAACACGTGCGAGATATTATATCTAGTGTAGTGGTAAGATTTACTTACTAAGGACATTTGGTGATTGTTGAATTAAATGTAATTGTAAGACTAATTTACTCATCTAAAAATTATTGAGTAAACAACCTCTTTGGTCCTATTATTTTCAATTTGATATTAATTTAGTATAATAAATTTTTTATATCAATTTAGTTATAATATTTTTAATTTTGATATTAATTTAGTTATTTTATTGGGTTTCAACATTTCATGATTGACTAAATTGATATCAAATAAAAAATATTGGGATTAAATTGATATTGAAGCTAAAAAAATGTTATGACCAAATTTATATAAAAAAAATTTCAGGATCAAATTGATATCAAAATTAAAAAATATTGAACTAAATTGATGATAAAAAATTATTATAGCTAAGTTGATGTTAAATTGAAAATGTTGCGATAAAAAAGATTGTTTAATCAAAATTATCAATTATATTAAATCATTTTTACATTTATTTTATGTTAAAAACTCTAGTCGTGCAATTTTGAAAATTAAGATGTGAACGAATTTTCTAATTGGATGAATTGGAGTATATAATGAAAACAAGTTTTATATATTTGCGTGTGGGTGGCTCATGGGCAATCAAATGGGCCAAATTAAAATACACTTCCATCCTTTTCCTTGTGGTGTCGTGGGCAGTTTTGAATCGGACGAACTAGGAAATAATGGTACTACTCTCGTAATAAATGGGTATCAAGTCTGGAAAAAGGTTAGAAATTTTCCAAGTTATCAGAAGTAGGGAAAGCTATCAGATTTTCGGGCTATGGTATGGAGCATAATTGGACTTAATAAAATATATTTTGGAAATTGCTCTATTGCAAAGATAGCTTACTTCATCATTGCCTAAATGTCATTCATGTTGAGAAAAATGTATTTGACAACAACACTATGATGGACAGTTGAGTGAACTAAGGATAATGATAAGGCGGAGGAAGATTTGAAAAGTATTTTAATTATCCTTAATTAAACATCAAGAATTAAGAAACAATCGATTTTCTAAACCAACGGCAAGTTACACACTGAATTTAACACAAAAAAAAAAAGATGTGTGCAAAAGTTGAAAATCCCAATGGTTACGCTTTAAACTTGAGTCGGTGTGTTAATGTTGCATTAGGAAAGTTGTTTAGGATGATATACATATAATGTTATGCTTCATGTTTTATTTTTGAGATCCAACAAAAAGAATAAATTCATGAATTTAACCCAAAATTATTTTAATTTACCTAAATTTACTTAGATTCGAGTCCTTAAGTGACCTAATTAACTCAAGAGCTTGACAAGGATGGATGAAATGCCATGCACCAGCCTACATAGTAAAACAAGGATGTCTCCATATGGAAATTAATGGATTATATTCTGTGTTGCCCAAGATTGATTACCTATACCCATGGGTATGGGTAGGGTATGCAAATTTTGTAAAAAGTGGGGTACAAGTATGCCAATATATATTAAAAAAGTCATAAATTTCATATGATAAAAATAACAATTTCAATATAAAATAATTTTAAATTGTTCAACAATCGATATTACATTCTAAAATAAAATACTACAATACTCAAAACAAAGCTTTTAACAACTGAATTCGACATTTTCATTTTTATAAAACATAACTACATGAAAGGAGAATGGGAAAATCACATGGTACTCAAGGTTGTGGAGGCAATAGAGAGGCATGCACAACAAAGCTTCCCAATCCTAATACCCTTGCTGCCTTGCTACACGCCAAACAAAAGAGCAACTGGTTTTCCCCAATTTACATCAAATATCTCATTCTTAGCTATGTCCTAAACAGGGGGCCATGCAAGTGTTCAACCCTTTCCCCCTCCCTTCATCCACATCCTGCCCCAACTCACGAGTCACTAGATCTGAAGAACTAAGCAGGACTCAGAGGAAAGCAAGCAACTTATCGTCGAGAGGCTGGAGAGAGCTCGTTGGGATTGATAGCACAGGTGGATGCGTGAGCTGGCTTCATGGAGGGTTTCAGACGGACCCGGGGGCTAAGCGAGTAGAGGGAGCTTGCAAGAGAAAAGCCTTCACCCTTTCCGGATGTGGTTGGTAGCGAAGTTCGCGGTTGTTTGTATGGTGTCGCCGGCGATGGATGGTGAAGAAGTGGAGAAGAGGAGGTGAGGTTCTGCAAGGAAGAATTTAGGGGCTAAGGGATTGGGAAAACAGAGGCAAAACGATTTTTTAAAAAAACCCAAAGCGGTGTTTTGGTGAAAATGGCGTACCCATCCTGTGCGTACTCTGCCATACCCAGATGTACCCAATTTTTTTTTTCAAAAAGAAGGGTGATGAGTACGTACCCACGCATACTGGAACGCTCGGGACGAGGGAGTGATCGCCCAAAGAAGGCACAGATAATGAGCGCTCCTCAAGTTTCTAAGCGAAGGTACATGAATGAACCGATTATACACTAGATGTGAGGGATCTTGAGGCTGTATAGGTATGAAACTATACAGGTGATGATGACTTATGTGAATTGATTTGTACTACCTATACCAATAAGACGTATCTTCTTTTTGGGGTCACTAAAGGCTAAGGTTAACGTGCTTGGCTTGGAGGATGTGACCTTTTGAAAAATTTTCCAGAAAGCGTGTAAGCGGGGATAAAATACGTTGAAGATCCGTGTTGATTTATGACACCATTAATCTATAAAGGAGTAGGGATGTTACATGTACCCAACACGTACCTGTACCCAAAATGTACCCGGATGGGTACTTCTCCAATTCTGGCATACTTGGGCTTCAGAGATTGTATTTTAAGTCTTCTATTGCAGCTAATTAACATGTTTCCATGCAGGGGCGGAGAAGGAAGGGGGCACTCTGCGCCTTCCCCCTCCCTTCAATATTTTATCATATGTACATTTATATTTGCCTAAAAAAAAATTAAAAAATTAGAAAATTTATCACACTTTTATTTTAACTCAAATACACTCATCCAATTTTACTAGTTTCTTTTAAATAAATTAGTCAGTTTATGAAATAAGATTTTAAAAATTATAAAAAATTTGTTCTATAATATTTTTGAGAGAAATATTTCATATGTTATTTATTTATTTATTGATAACTAAATTTATAGTCACTTTATGATAGAGATACACATAGCAAATTGGAAATACCTAATTGAAATTCTTAAACACGAAAGTCAAATATTTGTAATTTGTAATTTATAATTTGAATTTCAGAATATACTTTATTATTGATTATTGATAATTGTATGTATATATATATATTAAAAATTATTTTATAATATATTTATTATTCAATACTTTCTACCCTTCTTTTGGATGATTTCTGGATCGGTACCTGTTTCCATGTGCATGCGCATCCTGCCCTCAGTGCAAATGCCACGTTGCAGTATCTTTTTTATTTTTTTCAATTTTATTTAATCAATTCTAATACTATATATATAGCCTCTATCTCTGTTTGGTTCACCTATCCGTCTTCCGCAGATAATTAACTACTCTTGTAGCCACATATATATATATATATATCTCTTAATTTCTTGGTTAAGAAAGATGTCAATCCCTCCCGATTCATTGTGGAGAGGGTGCGCCGCCAACTTTCCACAGCCCGTAACGCCAGAAGATGAACGAGCAGCCCAATATTTGGTGGAAACTGTTTACTACTTCAGCTGCTACGTACCGAATGCACCTGTGTCAGATATCGTATACAGGCAGGGACTGATTATTGCATGATCTTGGAGGCTAGATATATACTTATTTTTGCTCTTATTATTTTATTATCTCACATTAAGATAAAATTTATCTGAGATTCTTTAGTCATGCTTATACATTAATTTTGCAGTCATTGCTTAAAGAGAGTTAATAATTATTTTACATTGATAGTATAAAAATATTTTTCATTATCATCCAATTATATATTGACATATCAAGTATAGGTGATATCTTACATTTACAATTTGAAAGTCATACAAATAAATAATATGATTGGATAATTTTTATGTTATTAGTATATAAAAATTAAACTCATTATATAGCAAGTCATTCTAAATTTTTTGACTTCTCCTTGACTTTGTAATTGTAAACCACGTTAGTCTCCAATAGGTAAATCCTAACAAATTGATGAACTAATTAGTTAAATTTTAAACTTTAAGAATTAAATGACTAAAATAAACATTAACTCTTGATTAAAATTATCTGGATTTGTGGTCATTGTCACAGGAGCAGTGAGAGAGATAATGATGTGGTCCGCCACGTATTCCGTTGGAGCAGAGACTCTTATGAGCAGGTGTTCGAGAATGGGTTCCAAGCAAGGCCCCAAGAAGGGGTTCCCAACAGCACTTACTACAACGTGGAGGACTATGTGAACCGTGGTGGCAGGCCAGGTCAAGTAGTGAGAGGAGTCAAAGGCATGCCTTCGTTGGCACCACTCTTAACAGTGGCTTTCGTCCACCATTGGACCCAGAGGAGCAGGAGGCTCGGTTTTATCGGTATGAGATCTATGCTCCTGGTGGTATTTGGGTTACTCCGACTCTTGGCGAACAATATGAATTCCCTAATCAAGACGAAATTTGCTTTCCTGGTGGCATTGCACGCCAATACATCCATGCTGCTGAGTTATACATAGGCACACGTGACCCAGGGTTAGTATTTTTCCAAGAATTATGTTATTTATACTCACTACATATAGGATACCACACTCATGTTATCTGTTCTAAATTGCGAATCCATTTAGTGAAGTTACTGCCAATCTAATAATAAATAAGATTTGAATCAACACAATATCTCATGCATAAAAGTATAAGGAATATTTTTTTGTCCCTAGTTTTAATTTACACCCACATCATCTTCATGAATATGTATGGCAAACCGGTCAGCTCCACCAAGTCGACCCGCCAACGTCGTTTAATGGGTTGGTTTGAACTTTTAAGCCTTAAAATCATTCCAGTCAACCTAAGATGCTGGTTGAGACAGGTTGGACTGGGCGTGGCCTGCGGCTGAGTTCATTCCTCTCTTCTTTGTTTTGGTTTTTTTTTTTCTTTTCTTACAAACTCACAAATGCACAATGGAATTAGAAATGGGTCTGCAACTAATACTACGCGCGGCCCAAATGATGGACTAAGTACGAAAACACGGACTGAAACATTGAACACATCTGGACTCATGACAAAAATAATGTATATACTATACTAGTGTGTGTATCTGCGAATAGAATTATATAATAATTAATTATTAAGAATTTATATATATTATATAAGCATAACAAAAAATAATAAATTTTATATTATAATTTTTTTGATTTGATAGGTTATATTAAATAATGGTTGTATAGGATAACTTAAAATAATAAAAATGTGAAAAAATATATAAAATAAGAAATAAATGTTTTCAAAATAAATAGTATAATTTTCAAATTTTAATTTTAGAAAATACATGATTGTTTTTTAAAAAAATTTGTAGATAATTATTCTATATAACAACTTATTATAAAATTATAAGAACTAAAAGACAAGATAATTCATTTTCCTTCCTCTTTCTCTTATAAAGGAGCATAATAAATTAATTTTTAAAGAAAAATTCAACCAAATAAATTCTCTACAACAGCACATTAATAAAAATTAACTTGATCAATAAGTATAACTACTTTTAATTTTTAAATGACAATAGAACAACCCAATATTTTTTCTCCTTTATCTTTAACCTTATAATAAATAAAATTTTCAAATTAGATAAACTTCTTGAATTAGAATAATAAAGATTTTAATACATTTTTCAAATTCAACAACCTTCAAAAAGAATGTGCTACAACATTGTCATTCAGCTCTATAATTGCTGCCATGCCACCACAAGTGCCATAGTAGGAGTAGCAATAGATTCCAAAATCAAATCTGAAAAAATTATTGAGTAATTATTAAATAATGAACTATGCTAAAAAAAAATTTATTCAAAATCTTCTATTCAAAAATTAAAATGTTGCGGTTGCTAAATTCCTAACATAGGAGGTTCTATATCAGGATATATAAAAGTTATTCCAAAAGTTGGATGTAGATCTTGCAATAATTTAAAAAGACTACAAATTGTAAATAGAATTTAAAAGAAAGACAATGATTCATTGTTCAAGTTTGAAAATTGAAAATGATATTCATAATAGTTCTAAGGTTCTACTTGAAAATGTTGAAATTTTTGCCAATTTTTTAGCCATCAAAATAATTTATCTATTTAAATTAAGTTTTTATATATAATGAAGCATGAATGAGTTGATTAGTTCTCTTAACAAAACTAACTAAACATAAGAGAGAAAATAATGTAAATGTAATTCAATTTGATAATATATATTGAAAAGTCAATACTATAATAAATGCTATTAAATTAGTGGAGTAAAAAGATAATTGAGTAAAAGCATAATTTGGTAAATTAAGTAGGGTAAAAAGATATTTGAATTTATTTTCAAAAATTTCCTTTTTAGGTAAAAATATGATTAGAACTTGGTGGAAACATAGTTAATCAAGCTTTCAAGTGTCATTATCTTATTAAATTTTTCTGTTAATGGTTCTTAAATATTAATAGTATAGATACAGTTGGTAGGGTAAAAAAAATAATGTGTATATCATTGATGGAATATGGTTTTGTTTATATGTGAATTATGTAATATATTTATTTTTGTTACATTAAAATAAAAATTTATTAAATTTTCACTTTTAAATTTTTCTAAAAAATTCATTAAAAATTAAAAACTTATATTTAAAAAAAATTGCAATTTTAAATTTTTGACCGGCTAGTCCACTAATAACCCACCAACTTGCCAACAAAGGGCTAAACACCCGTTTTGACATCTAATGTATTTAGAGTTGGAGATCTTGTCTTTGGTTAGTGTAAAAATGAAGGATAAGTTTTCCTATAAGTTTCACGTGTAAAATTATATATGATCAATAAAAGGTTATCTCTCATGCCTCATCCCCCAACCTAATGCACACTAAAAAGTAAATCTTGACTTATATACTTCATTAAATAACTTCCTTCTGGATGATAAATTTCATTAATCTAATCATTGAATTGAAAGTTCTTAAAATATAAGTAAATCAAGTATATAAAATTTTATACAATTTGAAAATGATCTGATGGTTCATTGGTTTACTTTATCTTAATATATAATATGTTTTTGAAAATATGAGTAAATGCCAACAATCATTAGATTACATATCTATTAATATTCAATGTTTTAAAAATTTGGTGTGTGATTGCTTATGAAGATAATATTACATCATTATCAACTGTTAAATTGATGAAATTCATCATGTATAAAAATTTAAAATCTGGCTGCATAATGTATAATGCTTATTTATTTTCACTTGTCATCTTTTGTAGTGGCAGCGGCCGTCCAAGATGGAGGAGAGCTGATAGAATAAATATAATAAATGGGCATTTTAACCCACAGTCACATCCATACAGGATGCTCGACATACGAAGGCCTGTAACTGAATACATTGACGAAGATGGTACTCGCAGGCTCTTGACGCTTAGAATTTATAGACCACAAATTCAAGCTTTAGAACCAAATGATGGTGATGATAATGTGAGAAGAAAGAGACCAGAGAAATCCATCATCAGGGGATCCTATAACTTGGTATGCTGATGATGTACAAAATACTCCTAGCTATATAAATGCCGCATTCCGTTCATCTAGCAAAAATGAAGCATACATATTCATTGAAAATGAGTATGCACTGTTGAATTATGCTCCTGGAACAACGAATGATAGGATTGTAAATGGGCCTCTTCTTATTTGTGATGGGTATCCATCACTTGCTGGTACACCATTTGGAGAGCATGGAATAGATTGTGCTTTTGACACTGATGGGGACCAAGCTTTCATCTTTTGTGGGAACCTTTGTGCCTTAATAGACTATGCTCCAGGAACCACAAATGACAAAATACTCTCTGGTCCTAAGACAATTACTGCCATGTTTCCTTTTTTTAAGAATACAGTGTTTAAGAATGGCATAGATGCTGCCTTTAAGGCATCTAGTAAACATGAAGCTTATTTATTCAAAGGTGACAAATATGCTCTTATAAACTATGAGTCCAAGAATCTCATTGCCATGCGGAAGATTACTGAAGGGTATTATTCTTTGAGAGGCACGATCTTTGAGAGTGGGATTGAAGCTGCTTTCGCTTCTCACAGGAAAGATGAAGCTTACATTTTCAAAGGAACACAATATGCACTCATCAACTTTGCTCCGGGAACAACTAAAGACTACGTAATCGGTGGTGTGAAGCCCATATATGATAATTGGCCCTCTCTTCGGGGCATGTTGTCTAGCAAGAATCGTGAGCTTGATGATCATCATCATCCTCCGGATGTTGATCGTGATGTTCACGATGAACTTTAAGATGAATGTTATCTCTCTCTTCTTTCTTTTTATGTGTGTGTATATATATAATAATGTTTGTATAATAAAAGTGAACCAACAATGTTATTTTGATATTCACATAAAAATGCATCATTTCGACACTCACTTGATCATTATTGAGATTTAAGTGAATATTCAGTGAGACACCTATGTATCAAAATAACATTTTTGATGATGCACACTACTAGAAAAAGAGATAAAGAACTTTTTAGGGAAGAAGTGAGTGAAATTAAGGTTTTTGTATCTCTGTATATGCATACTTATTAATGTCTTCTTTTGATGACTGTTTATTTGATGGTATGATAAGAATAAAAGCTTGTGTTCTTGAAGTTTATTCTATATTTCTTAATGCCATATGTAGGTGTCTTATGGGAATTCCATCCATTGCTTTTTTGTCACTTGT
The DNA here is from genome assembly GCA_030441495.1 of Dalbergia oliveri. NCBI lineage: Eukaryota > Viridiplantae > Streptophyta > Magnoliopsida > Fabales > Fabaceae > Dalbergia > Dalbergia oliveri. The sequence goes on from JAMLFY010000016.1 coordinate 2,224,413, forward strand.
AAGATAAGCATTTAATAAAATAGGAAATGAAAATGAAAGCCAGATAAACCAAGAATTTGATTTTAAGTTTCGTATTGCCTTATTGAATTATTTCCTTCCTAAAATCATAAAAAATAGGAATTGATTAAAAATAGAAACTAAACAAGTTTTCAATCAAAATTTTCCACTTTTGACTCCTTAATCAAGGGCCTTATTGATATATCCGTTATCAAAGTTTATAATGTAAATATTAGGATATAAAATTATTTATATGTTTCTACTTAATATCCTAAGTTGCTTTTGTTATCAAAATTTATAATGTGAATATTAGGATATAAAATTATTTATATGTTTCTATTTATCGACCTAAGTTACTTTTTAAAGAGTTGGTATGTTTTAACTTGAAGAGTGGAGAACAATACATATAAATTATAGTTTAACTTATATATTATCATGTTGGTTAAGTGAAAATATTTCATTGGAATATTTTCAGTGAATCTGTAGTTGATGTTAAGTGGTGCGGTTGATTGCAATTTTGATGAAAATTTGGGTAAGTTTTAGGGGTATTAGGTGCTATTTACTCAAAATAAAAAAAAATAAAATTTAGGTTATATAGATAAGTAATGATAAAAATATAAAATTGAAATCACTATCTCTTCACTTAAACTATAAGAACAATCAATTATAAGTAATATTGCTCAAAAAAACCACGGAAAGTTTATAAAAGAAGAGGAAATTTGGGTATTAAGAAAATGTGTTCTATTTTTTTACCACTTTGAAACAGATATACAATAGCACTAATTATAGAAGGAAAACAAAATATACAAAGTAAGAAAGAAATCTTGCAACCCAATTAGTTTTAAAGGCTTTAAAGAAGAGACCACCAAGACGTTTTATGACAAAAAAATGCATGCGTGGTAAAAGCTGTGTAACGTTCAACATTAAAACTAATATAACTTCATATCCAACAATCAAAATATTATTGAATGAGATATAACTAACAATTTTCAACGTAAGAGAATGAGAGACAATATTCATCTCCAGGAGACATGAAGAAGGAATTATGGAGAAGCCTATGGAAAATGAAAGTCCTAGACAATATCAAAATATTTGGGTGGAGAATGATTCATGGTACCTTAACCACTTAAGTTAATTTATCTAAGAAGAGGGTTAACTACCATCAAACATGTCCAAGATGTGGAGAGGAGAATGAATCTTTATTCCATGCTCTTTGGAGGTGCTCTCATGTTTAGGCGTTTTGGCACCTATCCGGAATGCATAGCTCAATTGATCCAGGGGTAAATAGAGACTGCAAACTTGGTTTCACCACATCTCAAAAACATTGAAAGGGAGGTCATTGGAAAGGTTCCTGATTTAATGTTGGTGGTGTTGGTATTATAGAAATCAATTTGTTTTTCAAAAGAAAAATTCTCACCAAAAGAGGAATTAACAATGATGGAAGTTTATATCAAGACCTGGCATCATGCAAATGGGTGGGCTGTGCACCATGGAGCGATGGAAGCCTCTTATGTGAGGTGCAACTCTCACCTATTATAATTGTTAACGTGGCTTGACTTTAGAAGGCATTGGTTGGTATGCATGTGGACCTTTGACCAAAGCAAGACATATTTGCTTTCTGTGCGCTTTTACAGATTCCAATTTGCTTTCTTGCTTTTTGGTGGAGGATATTGGCAAGCATAATAATATATCATGTGCATGAGTTGTATGTCATTGTCACATGAAGGAAAGTCTTATAAATAGAGCTTCAGTTCAAGCTCAATGATGAAAATCAATCCAATCCATCATCTTCTCTTTTTCTGGATAGAGAAGAGTTATTCGTTACTTCTAAATTTGTCTCTTTTGTGAGTTGAGAGTATACATCAATGAGAAAAATATTGTGAGGTAGTCTGTGTATTTGGGATTTAGGTTGATTGGAGTGTGTCCACCTTTTGTATCTCCATCATATTTCCATAATGAAATATATGGTTGTCGCCTTTGTCTGTGGACGTAGACTTTAAGTTGAACTACGTAAATTCCTGGTGTCATTTAATTTTATGCTTCCACATATTTATTTTGCCTCACTCTGTTTCTCCTTTAGGCCCACTATTTCACAACAAACTGGTATAAGAGCTTTTATAGAGTTTTGGGCTAATTTGTTTAAAAATGTCTACTTAAAATTTGATATTCAGCAATTTGATGGGCGCGTCAATTTCAGAATGTGGAAGGTCATAATGGCTGTTCTTGTAGTAAGGTGTAAAAGTATCTCTTTGGCAAGGAGAAGAAGCCTGAGGCAATGAAAGATTCAGAATGGGAAGATGCTGACCAAAAGGCTCTTTCTATTATTTAGTTATGCATTATAGACGATGTGCTATAGGAGGACCTTTAAGAGAAAACAAGAGAATCGCTGGACCAAGTTGGAGTCAGTATATATGACATAGATGATAGCTAACCGGCTCGGTGTTTTGCAACATTTGTACATGCTTCGTATGGTAGAAGGGACATTAATTCGGTCTCACATAACTGTCATTAGTCACAGATTTGAAAAATATGGACAAGATATTTTCAAGTGAGCAACAGGCCATGATATTGCTTTGTTCCTTACTTCCTTCCTATAAGCACTTTCGTGAAATGCTCATATATGGTTGTGAAAGCCTCAAAATTGATGAGGTTAAATCTTAAGTCGTGACAGAATGGAGCATGACATCAGCCGTGATGATATTGCATTTGACCTAGTTGCTAAAGGGAGGTCAAAGGAGATTGGATTGAGTAGTAGCAAGGAAAGTCTAGATCAAAGTCTATACATTGTAAAGGCAGGTGCCGATATTGTAAGAAGGAAAGGCATGGAAAATAGAATGCCGAGGCTCAAAGACAAAAAGGATAACGATTCAAATGATGCAGCAAGTGTTCCTGAAAGTACTAATAATGTTCTCGCAGTATCAACCAGTTCAATTGGTGATACTTGGATGCTTGATTCTGGTTGCTCCTATCACATGTGTCAGAATCAGGATTAGTTTACAACTTTCAAGTCAATAGATGGTGGTGTTGTCCTTATGGGAAATGATATGCCCTATAAGGTCATTGGCATTGGAACAATCCAAATCAAGATGCATAAGGAGTTGTGAGAACATTGATTGATGTTTTGACATACCAGACTTGAAGAAAAATCTTATATTCTTGGGCGTTGATTCTCAAGGTTATAAGTATTCTCCTAAAGATGGAGTTTTAAAAATCTCCAAAGGTGCTCTTATTGTGATAAAAGACAAGTTAGTCAATGGTCTTTATTTACCTCAAGGAATACAGCGTTGCGCCGCCTAGTATCATCTTCATTTGATCCTTATTCAGAAACTATTCATTTGTGGCATATGTGTCTAGGGCATATGAATGAAATTGGAACGTCAATTTTGAGCATGCGTGGATTGCTAAGTGATCACAAAATTGGGAAGTTTGACTTTTACGAACAGTGTCTACGGAAGCGACCAGAGTCAAGTTCAGCATTGTTATCCATAAGACTAAGGGCACAGTGGATTACATCCACTTTGACTTGTGGGGCCCTGCACTTGTTCTATCAAAAGGTGGTGCTAGATACCTATTGACATTCATTGATGATTTCGTGATGAAGGTATGGGTTTATTTTCTGAAACACAAGAATGATGTGTTCCATACTTTCAAGAAATGGAAAGCACTTGTTGATAACCAAACGGCAAAGATCAAGCGTCTCCAAATAGATAATGGTTTGGAGTTTTGTGGAGGCAGTTCAATGAATTCTGAAAATAAAGGCATAATAAGACATCGTACTATCCGAAAGACTTCGCAATAAAATGGAGTAGGTGGACGTATGAATTGAACTCTTTTGGAGAGGGCTCGCTATGCTCTCTAATGCTGGTTTGTCTAAAGAATTTTGGGCTGAACCTGTTAATATGGCTTGCTATTTGGTGAATCAGTTCCATCAACTGCGATTGATTTGAAAACTCCTATTGAGGTATGGTCCAATGCTCCTGCGATTATTCGAATATGAGAATTTTCGATTATCCTGCATATGCTCATATTAATGATGGAAAACTTGAGCGAAGGACACTAAAATGTATATTTCTCTGAATATCAAACTGGGTCAAAATGTATAGATTGTGGTGCACTGAACCTAAGTCATCTAAATTCATAATTAGTAGAGATGTGAAGTTCAATGAATCATCCATGCTTCATCCGAAAAAGAAGATTGACGAATAGAAAAAGACTAAGATGCTAGCAAGTAAGTAGAGTTTAAAGCTAAACCACCAAAGCAGCTGGAAGAAGATGCTTCTCATTAGTCCATTCAAGAAGAAGAACAAGATATTGTTGATGTTGTAGATGTATGACAACATTTGCAGCATTATAGCCTCACTAGAGATAGAGAAAGAGGCAAATAAAACCACCACAGAAGTATGGTTATGCAGACATAGTCTCTTTTGTATTATTAGTAACAGAGGATATGGAATCGGAAGATCCCTCGACATACCATGTGGTTATCTCAAGTGAAGAATCTGCACAATGGATTGCGATGAGTAAAGAAATGGAGTGTCTTCATAAGAACTGGACTTGGAGTTGGTGAAACCACCTAAAGGACATAAAGTTGTTGGCTGCAAATGGATCTTCAAGAAAAAGGAAGAATCCCCTGAATTAAACCGCTTAGTACAAAACACGCTTAGTTGCAAAAGGTTTTATCAAAGAGAAGGAATAGACTTCAATGAAGTATTCTCACTTGTTGTGAGACATAGCTCCATTCGGGTATTGGTCGCCATGGTTGCACTTTTGACTTAGAAATTGAATTGCCTCGATGTCAAGACTTTTCTTCATGGTGAGCTTGAAGAACATATCTACATTCAGGAACCAAAAGGTTTTACCTTCAAGGCAAAGAGGATCATGTATGTCTCTTAAAGAAGTTATTATATGGCTTAAAGCAATCTCCTTACTAGTGGTATAAGACATTTGATACTTTCATGTTAGATTGTGGTTACTCGAGGAGTGACTATAACTATTGTGTTTACCACAAAAAGCTCTCAGATGGTTCGTTTGTCTATTTATTGCTTTATGTTGATGATATGCTCATTGTTGCTAAGAGTATGTCTTAGATCAAGAAGCTGAAGGAGCAACCGAGTGATGAATTTGAAATGAAAGATCTAGATGCAGCTAAGAAGATTTTAGGCATGGAAATTCACAGGATCGCGTGTTGGCAAATTATATTTGTTTCAGAAGAAGTATATTGAAAAAGTACTTGAGCACTTTGGAATGCAAAATGCAAAGCCTGAGTACTCCTTTGGAAGCCCATTTCAGATTATTAGTCGCACATTCACCATAATTCACTGAAAGGAGAAACAAATGTCATACATTCCTTACACTAATGCAGTTAGAAGCATGATGTATGCTATGGTATGTACTTGACCAGATATTTCACATGCCATCAATATTGTTAGCAGATATATGGGGCATCTTGGCAAGATGCATTGGCAGATAGTGAAATAGATACTTCGATATCTTTGAGGTACGAAAGATGTTGGCTTAGCATATGACATGAGTTCTAACACTAGTGGTAATGTTATTGGTTACGTTGACTGATTATGCTGGAGATGTTGATAAAAGGAGATCTCTGATAGGATATATCTTCACGCTTTCAAGTAGTGTAATTAGTTAGAAAGTGACTCTACAGTCTACTATTGCACTATCTAATAGAAGCTGAATACATGGCAATAGTAGAAGCGGTGAAGGAAGCCATTTGGCTCAGAAGTTTGATAGGCAATTTAGGCTTGGAACAAGATGTTACAACTATTTATTATGACAGCCAAAGTGCTATACATTTGACCAAAAATCAAATGTATCATGAGAGAACCAAACATATTGATGTCAGATATCATTTCATTCGGAGATTATTGCTCAAGGTACTATTGCAATGAAGAAGATTGGTACATCAGATAATCTAGCTGATATGTTGACAAAGTCAATTACTATGCTTGGGCTTAGTTGGTATTCACAATATGTGAATTTACCCTATGGGTATTTTGGAAAAGACAACATTAGAAACTTGAAGATGGATGAAAAATCAAGCCAATGTGGAGATTTGTTAACTTGACTTTAGAAAGCATTGGTTGGTATGCAAGTAGACCTTTGACCAAAGCAAGACACATTTGCTTTCGATGCTTTTACATATTCCAATTTGCTTTCTTTCTTTTTGGTGGAGGATGTTGGCAAGCATAATAATAATATATCACGTGCATGAGTTGTATGCCATTGTCAGCTCATGAAGGAAAGCCTTATAAATAGAGCTTTAGTTTAAGCTCAACGATGAAGATTAATCCAATCCACCATCTCCTCTTTTCTATATGATAGAGAATTGTTATTTGTTACTTTCAAATTCTTCTCTTTTGTGAGTTGAGAGTATACATTAGTGAGAAAAATATTGTGAGGTATTCTGGGTGTATTTGGGATTTTGGTTGAGTAGACTAGTGTGTCTACCTTTTGTATCTCCATCATATTTTCATAGTGAAACATTTGGTTGTTGTCTTTGCCCGTGGAAGTAGACGTTAAGCCGAACCACCTAAATTCCTAGTGTCATTTAATTTTACGCTTCTGATATTTATTTTGCCCCACTATGTTTCTGCCTTTTGGACTCGCTATTTCACAACAATAATAATGGAAGCACTTACAATGGTTGAAGGTTTAAAGATGGCATACCGAGAACAGGGTTTTACATTGCTATTTTTCGCGTTGCCTTATGATGTGAAAAATTGCAAGAAGATGCTACAATGTTACTATCGTAATTGCGGGTACAAACTGAACTTTAATATCATGCTCAAGAGGATGGCTTTTGGTAGTTATATATGGAGTCCAACCGCAAGCATTTGGCGGAGGATCTTCAAGCTGGACTCAATCCCAACTCTAAGCTATTTGACCAAAAAAAGAAAAATAACCCCAACTCTAAGCCAGGGAAGATTTATGAGAATCTTAGGAGCCTATCTAGGAGCTTTGAGAGCGATGTACTTTTTCCTTTAATTTGTAAGTAGAATGGTAATGAAGCTACCTATGTTCTTGCTAACAGAGAGGAAGGTATCCTGAAAGTGTGATGTGGTTGTTTGGATCCCTTTCCTTAAGCAATTCCTTTCATGATGTAATCTTGTTCCATATTATATTTAATCAATGATGAGTATTTTTCATGAAAAAAAAGCTTTCAAAATGTTAAAAAGCCTATTGATTGAAATGTAATAAACACATGATAAAAGAATTAAACACATAAAATGAATTAATTAGTAAACATTATCAGATATAGTAAATTAATATAATTATTAATAAAAATATTACACTTATGCATCATATTGTTATGTCATTTCAATATATATATATATATATATATATATATATATATATATATATAGAGAGAGAGAGAGAGAGAGAGAGAACTTTATTGCTCAAAATGTGTGACCAACCAATTCTTGTGATCGACTTGTTTATCAACTTAACTTGTTTGAAATATTTTATATTGCATGCTTTAAACTAGACCAGACTTAAACTTAGAAGAAAAAGTCTATTTATATTAGGCATAGGGCAAGCTTAGTTGGAGAGGTTAATTACATCACTTGTTGAGGATGAAATATAACCTGGAGGAAAAGCTATTCTATTGAGTTGTCTACATTTACATAGTAGCAGTTTATACCAAAAAAGAAAAACCTAAGGACATGTTGAATTCTATTTTTATTTGGAAAAATAAGTTTTTCAATCTCTTACCTTGACGTTTAGATTCTATTCTTATTTTGGAAGATTTTTTTATTTGGTCCATAGATTTTTTTTCCCTCTCAATTTGATCCCTCATGTTTTGAATTGTTTTCAATTTGATCCAAAATCATTGTTTTCTTATATAGCTAATGGTAAATGTTTACATGATCCACGTCAGAACCACATGCACCATATGTGTCACGTCAATATTTTCTAGAAATTAAACAGTGACTTTGGATCAAGTTGAAAATGATTTGAAATATAAATGAATAAATTAAAAAAAATATTATGTAAGAAACAAAATTGAAAAATCAAGTAAAATTAAGGACCAAAAAGTCATTTTCTTTATCTTTTATTTTTTTCTATTTTTTCTTATTTATTTTTTCATCGCTGAAGCCCATATTATTCGTCTTCGCATCCATACTCCCTATAGCCACCATTCCAGTGCATCAAATTAGATTCCTAACTTATGAGCCAGCATGCAAAAGCACATATTCTTGTTGAGATATAAATATACAATGACAACTCAGCCTGAGTATACCTCCATACTTGTTTTGCTAATTAAATGTAAATTTAGTACCATAAAGTTCGTGGACAAGATCGTTGGACAATGATATAATATGCTGATATTTTGGCTACAAAGATGCTGGAAGCATATATACCTCCGCCATGAAATGCATGAGAATCGTTATGAGATAAGTCGAGGTGACATGCCACTTACATGTGCATGAAGAATATGGTTCCATATGAAAGTGATATGCCACTTACATGTGCATGAAGAATATGGTTATATATGAAAATGATATCAAGGCCAAGAGAGATTGATTCCCTAATTGATATTTTATTCGTACATTATCATGATTTGAGTTTGATTAATAAATTTTTCACTACATCTTCTGTAAATAATTGTGATTAAACATTTACTAAACCGATAAACATTGTCATAAGAATCTTCCTCTAAACTATGGTAAGTCTTTCTCCTATCCTAAATTTTAGAAAAAAAAATTATATGGAAACAAGTTTAAAACATTATATTTAAACAACGCTAGCTCACAATAAAAAACAGGTCTCATAAACTTTATTTATGTCTATGGATCACTCATCTGTTGGTTCCATTAATTTTATTATAAGTATGCCAAAAAATGATAAGTATGTCTGAGAATGAGTTGTTAGGATTATATCTTTATAATAATTTTCAAAATCTTAAGCCAAGCAAAGAAAAGAAAATTATATTTCCATGGTGTCCTTTGCAAATGCCACTTGCAGCCTCTTTTTTTTTAATGTTAATTTTACTTTATCCATTTTGACAGTATATATATGCCTTTTCTATCTCTCTTGGTTTCCTCCATCTTCCAAGGATAATTACTCCTGAATAACTAAATCCATTGTGCCATTTTGTTCACTAGTAATAGAAAGATGTCTATTCCTCCAAAATCACCATGGAGAGGTTGTGCTAAATTTTGCACAGCCTATAGGGGAAGAAGATGTACGTGTAGCACAAAATTTGGTGGAAACCGTTTACTACTTCAATTGCTACTTAGCAAATCCACCTTTGGCAGATATCATATATAGAAGCAGCGAAGAAGAGAAAGATGTTACCCACCACGTGTTCCGTTGGGACATAACACCTTTCCAAGGGGGAGACAGATCTATTCATTAAGCATTAGGGTCACATATGAGCTAATTTTGTTGAAATTATACGAGTGTATATATATATATATATATTGACCCCATTATTTTATTTACTTTGGTCCTATACTAAAATAAATATTATTACGTGAAACTTCTTGTTATACTTAGATACTAATTTTGTCCTTACTACTTAATTTTTCTGATCTGCGTTGCCAATAGGTCTTTCAAAACGGATTCCATGCTAGGCGTCAACAAGGGATTCCCAACAACACTTACTATGATTTGAATCTCTATGTGAACCGTGGTGGTGGTGGTGGTGGTAGGCCACTTGATTCAACTAAGTGTGCAAAGCATGCCTTCATTAGCACCACCCTTAACGTTAATTGGCGTCCAGTTATTGGTGCCCTTCAAACGGGTCGAGAGGTTCAAGTTTATCGTTATGAGATCAATGCCCCTGGTGGTATTTGGGTTGCTGAGACCCTCAACAACCTGTACCGTACCGATACCCTGCTCAAGATGAAGTCTGCTTTGTTGCTGGCATTGCACCTCAATACATCCGCTCTCAGTTGTTCATAGCCTCACGTGAAGCTGGATCACAGTTAATACTTTTTTCTAATTTCAAATTTATACATATATTCATGCATGGCTTATATCCACACACACACGAAGCTAGATCACGGTTAGTACTTGTTTTTAGTTCCAAATTTACACATTTGATTAAAATCAAGTGCTATGGGTGTAACTTTAAGTATAATTATACCATTTAATAGTTTTCTATAAAATAATTTTTTATCGATACAATCGTTGAATTACGGTTATCTATTTGTGTCAAATTTAATAAAAATTGAATATCAATAAGAACTCTTATTATTCTTAGTTGTTTTAAACCTATTCATTACATTAATTTTGATATCCATAAAAATTGTATCAAATGATGATTTTAGATTGATTTGAAATTTTATAAACATAGTATATATGAAGCACACTACTAATACAAGTATACATCAATGGGTTTTGTTAAAGTTTATTTAAGAGCACAACAATTGCTTAAAGTTAGTGTAACTTTCTATATGTGTGTGTTGATGAACTTTTATTTAGTTATTCTAATTAAAATGTCCTTCTTCTTGTTATAGTTGAACCAATAATTTAGTATTACTTTAATATTATTCACATTATTCCCTTTTGAATAACATTCAAACCTAACAAAGCCTAAATTCTTTTACATCTTTTTTACCTTTTTTTTTGTTACTTTAATTTTTTATTTTATATTTCATTTATAGGATTTGAACTTGAGACTATTGATTAAGAGAAGAAATTATCTGTCACTTCAAACTCTTTTTATTCCTCCATTGTACCAAAACAATGACCAATTCAAACTCATTATTATTATTATTATTATTATTAATAAATAAATTTTCTTTAAATATATCATGATTTGTGTTTCAAAATCTTTTATTTTGCGAAATAAAAATTCATATTAAGTTTTCATTGATTACTATCGTTTGTTGTGTAGATATGTAAGATGGAGGAAAGCAAATAACACAATAATTGTAAATGGGAATTACAACCACAGTCACATCCATACAGGATGCTCAATATCCAAAGGCCCGTATTTGATTTCGTTACAGAAAATGGTTCCCATATGCCCTTAATCATCAGAGTTCATAGACCAAAGTTGGATGGACTAGGAAGACAGAAAATATCAAATAATGATTGTATTGTTTGGTATGCGGGTGATGTAGTAAATGCTCCCACAAATATCACTGTTGCATTCCGTTCATCTAGAAGAAATGAAGCCTACATGTTCATGAAAAATGAGTATGTGTTGTTGAATTATGCTCCTGAACAACGGATGACAGGATTTTACATGGACCAGTTTTGATTTGTGATGGGTATCCATCACTTGTTGGTACAACATTTGGAGAACATGGAATAGATTGTGCTTTTGATACTGATGGCAACAATGCATTCATATTCTCTGGAACATATGTGCCTTAATAGACTATGCTCCAAGAACCGCAAATGACAAAATACTATGTGGTCCTATGACAATCACTGCCATGTTTCCCTTCTTCAAGGGTACAGTGTTTGAGAATGGCATAGATGCTGCATTAAGGTTAGTGACGATCTAGAAAATCTCAATAATAGGACAAAATAATATATTAGTATGAAAATAAGAGGGTTGCATTATATTTTATGATATTTTATCTCATTTATAATCAATACGGTCAAATTTAATCAAATAGTGGAGGCAAAAATATGAAAAAAATTTAGGTGTTCTTAGAGCAAGAAAATATTTGTTCTGTTTTATTTATTTAATTTACACATTAGTCTTAAAGTCATTGTTATCTCTCATTTCCCTTGCTTTTTTTAATGTTATAGCTAATGTATTAATTAATAAATGAAACAAAGTAAATATTTTTTCTTACTATAAGAGCACCTAAGTATTTCTCAAAAAAGCATATATATAAATTTCAAAATAATTTTAACAAAAATCATGGTGGCCCCACCCTTACTAAATGTAAATATGTCCCTGCTTCAGGTCATCTAGGGGACAAGAAGCTTACTTATTCAAAGGGGATCAATATGCTCGTATAAACTATGGTTGCAAGAAGATGGATTTCAACCAGGGCATAACTCAAGGGTTTCATGGTTTGAGAAGGACGATCTTTGCTAGTGGAATTGAGGCTGCTTTCGCTTCTCATAGGACAGATGAGGCTTACATTTTCAAAGGGACCAGGATGCACGAATCGACTTTGCTCAGGATCAACAAATGACTACATCAAGGGTGGTGTGAAGCCAATTCTTCCCAATTGGCCTTCTCTTCAGCATATTGCCTCGCATGAATCGTGGGCTTGATGTTCATGTTCATCGCCACAATCCCAAACAAGCTGATCGAGATCACGATGAATTTTAAGAACAACATCCTCTTTCTCTTAACGACCTTATTTATATGCCAATAATGTTGTTTTAACAATTCAAGAGTGGCACATATCCTATCTCTATTGGAGGAGATGGTAGCCATCACTCACCTTCACTCATTCATCTCATCCAATGGTGGTAGCAAAAATTATTGTTTGCTCCTAGGAAATATTTAATATATGCCCAACAAACAATCACAGCCACTCATCTTAGAGTTTTTCTTTTTTTATATTAATTCTTAGACATTACAAATGAAAATGAATGATTATACATGCTTGTGGAGTGCACATTTAATGTGCTTTAGAAAGCATATAAGAATTTCTCAAGGTCATGGGGCTGATTGTCTCAATAAGAAACTCACTTTTGAGTATTGAAATAACATTACTCTTTATATATTGGCGGCTTACTTTATATGATGATATGATGAATAAGAAAAATATTATTTGTGCTTACCATTTATGGGACACCATCCTGACACACTCCTATTTTTCATTGAATGGGGATTGGATCCCACTTAGTTTGGGGCTCATCTTATCCAATAATAAATGAGAGTGTGTCGGCAAAATATCCCACAATGCATAAGTCCAAATACCACTACTCTCATAATCAAGACATCTATTGTTTATGCTTGATCCTTGCTTCTTAATGTCGCCTATTGTCTTCAGCGACAACATCCCTAATAGATAAAATAAGGATGTTTGTTGCTAATGTTTCTTATCTACTTCCTAGTGTAATATGTATGCACCTTTGAATAACAGTTCATTTTATCCAGTTGAGTTGAGTAAAGAACTCTATGTTCTGTGCCTATGCTTATTAATTATATTTAGAAACAAATTGTATCTAATAGTTTACGTCTTACAAATGTTAAGCTAGCACCAATAAATGGTGCATAAATTAGAGATAACGCTGATGTGTTGGACGAGCTTGCTTGTGTGCATATATTTTTCAATTAATTATGTGATAGTAGTTAAAATCAACACTTGCTATGGGTTGGCTTGACTTATTTAGCTTGGAAACCTAAATGGGTTTGGCTTGCCTATTTAAGCCTATCGGCAGCCTTAAGTAGATTAGGTCAACATTATGCAGGTTGGTTAACATTTGCATATATTGGCCTAACTCATTTAACTTGTAGGCCTAAATAGGTTGAGTCTCGACCAAAAAAAAAAAAAAAAGATTGAGCAATTAGACACTAGTTTGATTAGATTTAGAGTTTAATAGTGTTTAAAAGTTCTAATTTAAAATAATTGAAAAAATAAATATATTTAAGCCTAGGAGCTAGCCGTATAATAGGTGAGGTTAATATATATTATGTAAGCTCGTTAACACTTGTTATAAATTGGCTTGACCCATGCCTAATAATGGGTTGAGTTGGCCATTTTACACATGCGAGCTAGTCTTAAATTAGTTGGACCATCATTTTATTGGCTCTTTAATACTTATTATATAGGTTAGCTTAACTTATCAAATTAAACTCATTGGCCAAAATAGGCTAGGCTTAAGTGGATCATACTAACTTGTTTAGGCAAATGAATAACCTTTATCAGGTCAAGCCAACATTATATAATATATTGAAATTGAACTCATACTTAATTTGGATAATATTTGGTGCATAATATGGTAAAAATAAACTGAATGAATTGGTCTATCAAATACTACATGCTAACCTTAAATAGATTAGGTTGATATTATGGTGGCTTGTTATCATTTACTATAAAGATTAGTCTAAATCATTTAACTTGCCAATCTAAATGGGCTCAACAAGTTGGGTCTACGAGCTGGGTTGGCTTGCTCATGTCTATGGGTTACCTTTAATGATTTATATCAACATTATACCAATTGGTTAATAGATGTATTTGCTGTCGATTGGGTTGACCCATTTACCTTGTGTTCCAAAATAAGCAAATCTTGATTTTGGGACATAGAATTTTTTTTTTTTTTTGAGTTTCAATCTAAATACCTCTGAAATTATTGGGTTTTACCCTATCATTGTATTATTTATGTCAAATGGTGAACTGGATAATAAAGGCTCAGGTGATTCAATCTTACATATTAGCTAATAATCACATGTGACATAGACTAAAACTAATCAAATTTAGATGTCAAGAGAGAGAAAAGGGAGAGAAAATTTATTTAACCATTTTCTTTAATCACAATAATTACACCAAACGTGGATTTCCTGGACAGAGGAAAAAAATAAAATAAAATCTTATGATTAATTACGAAATTACCAAACGACGCCATCAAAGGCATCGACTTTGTGCAGAGCAAATGGTGAATGGACCTTCACGGTCTCTCATGGCTACACAAACATTGAATTTCATTCCCCTCATCATCATCTTCATCTTGTTGCTTTCGGAGTACCTTCGCACAAAGGTTGGTTTTTTTCTTCTTCCCTTTTCTTTTCTTTTCCTTTCTATCTGTCATGGCTTGTAATTTATTCATGTATCTGATTATGTTACTCCCCAACTGAAAACTGATTCAAAAAAAGCCTTGAGTACCCATCATTGAAATAGTTCTCTTTCACAATTTTCAATGGTGATTTCAACTTTCCATCGCCCCCTTATCATTAGAATATCAACATGATAGTAAACTTGTAGTGTAAGTAACTGTATATGAGGCTTCACAATTTACCAACTTGGAATGACAGGAAGAAATGGCGGAGATGACAGGATTGATGGCTTGTCTACCCATGGCTCGATGGGAATTTCGTTGAATGTCTCAGCTTCCTCTACTTCATGCTCATCATCTTCCAGAATCACTCAAACAAGAACTTGAATTGCAGCATATGGAAATGAGGAGGCTTGTGTCTATTAACCATAGGCTGTTGATGATCGAAGTGCGTTGAGCGAGACCTTGCGTGAAGAGGAGCTTCGCCGCATGAATCTCATTATTGAGGGTATTCGCACTGAACATCAGTGCCGCTCTATGGAGCTAATTGAGAAGGGAATGAAGTTGGAGTCTAATTTGAGGGCAATTGAGTCCTCCAAGAATGAAGCTGTCAATTGAGAGTAGAAGTTCAAAAATAGAATAATTTTAGACAGAGCTTTTAGGGAAGGTTGAGACGCTTACCAAAGATGTTGCCAGGTTACAGGCTGAAAATCAACAAATTCCTTTGCTGAGGGCTGAGATTGATGGCGTACTTCAAGAGCTCATGCGTGTCAAGTGTGTGTTATTCAGTTGCTAAGAATGAAGTGAACACCATGCATGGTATTTCTGCGGTTGTGGAGTAATGGGCTTCCTTTCTTGCAAGAAAAGGAATTTGGTGCATTTGGTATTGGTGGCCAAGAAATTAAATCAGGATCATCTGAGGAGTAGGGTATCCTTCTTTTCTACGATCCTAAAGGCCTCTTCATAGATGGGAAGAGGTTCTGGCTTTTTCCTAATGTCAACCCATGGACCATTTTCTGGATCTGATTTTCTTTGTGGAGGAATGGGAGGTTTACACCTTTGACGCCTTCTTCATCACGATGTATCCTCTTCATCTTCATTTTCACATCCACAATCAGGATGACATCATCCTGATCCTCCCACATAAAATGTCCATTTATGGTGTCTAGAAAATAACATCTCCATTTCCTCCAGGCATAAATAGGAATTTTCTTCTCAGCTTTTCCAAGAGTAATCATCATGGTATGGAAAACTGGATGGCCTTTTTCTGAGGGTTCTTTATTAACATTTGGGTCTTTGAAAATAGTTTTGAAAATTCCCCAGGTCTCTGAAAGTTGCATGGGTAGCAAGAGCAAGACGCCATCTGCTTGAAGTTTTCATAGTTGCTTATCCACTCAAGCGACATAAGCTTCAAGAGGTCTTTTCTTGAAATTTGTTTGGAATCTAGATGATGGAAAGGACACCTTCTTTTGCAGTGTTGGCGACCACCATGAAAGCATTGTTTTGAAATCCTTTCTCAGAGGCAGATCAAAGCAATGATCTTGGAGCTTGTAGATGAGCTAATGCATGAGAGATGTAGAGAAACTGTTCATCCTGGGGCTCCAACAAGCTAAACCTAAACTTTGGATCTGTGGGAAAAGTTGGATCTTGCAATTGAACATTAAAGTTTGGGAACATAGTTAAAATAACACTTCCAGCATTAAGTGTTGTCAAAACAATTCCAATAACAGCATGTTCATAATTCTTGAAAGTAGAGTCGATCAGAGTGACTCTAGCCTGACTGGAAGACCTTTCCTGCCATGGAATGACAATACTAGTCTTATGGCTCCAAAGTGGAGGCTAACATATCCTTCCTTTTGCCATAACTTGATCAGAGTAGGATTAATCTCCAAGTCAACATACGTTTTCACTGGTCACATACAAAGCACACTTGGTCAAGCTTTGTAGTTTGAATATACTCCTTCACTTGAGGACGAGGAGTAGAGACAAGCTTTTTAATGGATCACTTAAAACTTCATTTGTTTCTCCTAAAAACATTATAAGGGCTTATAAGTGGCAGAACAACACTTTCTATTTGATCTTCTGGAACATAGGAATATTTTATAAGATTCTCTAGTTTAGATGAAAAGGTTTTTGTAGAGCTTCTGGGACAATAATTTTTGAAGACAAAGTTCTAAATAGTTGGAGTGAAGGTTAGCTTGGATAGATGAAGAGCTTTCCATATGTGAGTGTGATTCTTCCTTACCCGCTCTCTCTCATATATAACATGCTCCTTGTTTTTTGGAAAAGAGAGGAATAACTCAAGGGCATTTAGGCTCTAATACCACTTTATAATGTTTGTATAATAAAAGTGGATATCAATAATGAACCAATAATGTTATTTTGATATTCAATTTTAAACACTTACTTGATCACCATTAGAACTTGATCACCATTGGATGAGATCTAAAGGTAATCAAGTGAGTGTCCAAATGAGGCACATATCAAAATAACATTTTTGATAATGAAAGCTACTAGAAAAAGGGATACAAAACATTTGAGGGAATAAGTGAGTGAAGTTAAGGTTTTTGTATCTCTTTATATGCATACTTATTAATGTCCTCTTTTGTCGACTGTATATGTGATGGTATGATAAGAATAAAAGCTTGTGTTCTTGATGTTTATTCTATATTTCTTAATGCCATATGTAGGTGTCTTATGGGAATGGAAATCACATGTCTCTAATATTTCTTGTTCCATCAATCGCTTTTTTTTTTTGTCACTTGTAAGATAATCATTTAATAAAATAGGAAATGAAAATGAAAGCCAAATAAACCGAGAATTTGATTTTAAGTTTTGTATAGCCTGATTGCACTATTTACTTTCTAATATCATAAAAAATAGGAATTAATTAAAAATAGAAAATGAAAATAGAAACTAAACAAGTTTCCAATCAAAATTTTCCATTTTTCACTCCTTAAACAAGGGCCTTATTAATATATTCATTATCAAAATTTATAATGTAAATATTAGGATATAAAATTATTTATTGTTTCTACTTAACACCTAAGTTACTTTTTAAAGAGTTGTTATGTTTTAATTTGAAGAGTGGAGGATAATGCATATAGTTGGTATGTTTTGACTTAAAGAATGGAGAACAATACATATAAATTAGAGTTTAATTTATACTAGAAATAATACCTGTGCATTGCACGGATTTATTAATATTTTATGATAATTATTTTCAATAAAAATACTTTTAAAAGAAGCTATGGTAGTAATTAAAATTATATAAAATAAAAAATTATTGATTATTTTGTTTGATTATATTCTTCATAATAGATTTGATGTGATTATTAGGAGAGAAAAATTTCTTTATTTTGATAATAAGTACTCAAAAATATATTTACTTATATATTTGTTTCCATGCTTCCAAAAAGTTGAATAAAAAATAATAATATTTTTGCTTAGGTTCAGGATTCATTGTGCAATTGTTTTTTATTTTAATTAAAAAATATTAAAAGAGAGCGAGAATGTAACCTAAAGAATGATGAGCTCTATTATATATATTTTCAAAATATTCTTAACATTTATTTAGAATGATGGAGATGTGTTCACCTCATCTTTGAAACACCTTATCCAATTCTTAAAATCACAAAAAATATGTCTTTATGAGCTATCAAATTGAGGTAATAATTAAGATTTTAATGTAAAGAATTATGTTAAATTAATTTTCTTTAGAAAATAGGTCATTTTTTTATTTAAATTTGTCCACTAAATAAATTAAAAGCAAAAGATGTATATTTTTAATTTAAAAATAAAATCAAATTACTTTTTTTAAATCTGAAATTAAATTATAAAAATTATGATGTCATAACCTAATAGATTAATATATAGTTATTTTAATTTTAATCTAGTTAACTTTTAAAAGGATAACACAGATATTACTAAATTGAGAATCTATAATTTTTTATTAGAAATTCTGACAATAATAAAAAAATTAAATTTGATTTAAGTGGAAAAATATTGCAAATAATTTTTAAATTCTTACCATCACATTTATAGGAAAATAAAATACTATTCAATATATACAATACATGTAACATAGATAAAATATTTAGTAAAGTTAAAATCAACTGAAAATCAATTTGAATTTAACAAACTACAAATTTTGTAATTTGTAACCATAAAACACATAAATTAATTATCCTATTTTGTTTTATCAACTATTCCAAAATTTTATTGGCCATATATAATTTATTTAACTAAAACCCAATAAAATACAAAAGCAAGTGGTGGCAAAAGAGAATAAACTATATTCTTTGTGTGATTAAGAGAAAAGAATGGTTGTGAGCTTTTTCTTCAATAATTATGGTGAAACATTTGAGAACATTGTAGAAACTAAAGCCTAGATTTCACCTACGTATGCATATATTAACACATAAGGCATAGTTTTATTTTTTGTGATAAAAAATAAAAAGAAAAGCTGAAACTTGAGTTTAGGCAGTAATCCACTTCCATTCCCAAGATAGATGAACATCTTGTTTTTTTTAGACGTTGAATCTTGGATTCTCTTTAAGATTAGGTTTTGCAATGACAAAAATTTAAAATTAGCTGCAAATACTAAAAAGAGGAAATTTCATGATCATTTTATAGAACTTCAATCCATTTTATTTCATTTGATTGATTGATTGATTGTCATAGGACACAACTATGATATCAAATGGTATCTTTAGACAAAATAGGGTAAAAGTCATTCTATAATTTTGTTTAATAAAAAGTAAATATGAAATCCAGTTTTTTCAATGATATTTAGGAATCGAGGGTAAGTTTTATTAACTAATTTATTTATTTGTTAAACTCACTTTAGTAAAAGTAAGTGATGTATGAATACAAACCTTGCACATGTTTGGAGGACAAAGGCCACAACCATGTTGAGATTTGTTGCAAGTCATGATAAGGCAAGATTCCTAACCTTCCTTCTTCAGGAACATAATCTGGGTTAGTGTTAATATAAGAAGCATTCTCTTATTCCTAAATGGCTCAACATGGTCTCAATTAATAAAATTGTATTTGCATCACTTACAATCTTGAAATCACACCTGCAACAATTATTGAAACATACTTAACAAACAATAAATAATAAAAAAGAGAGACACATACACGCTAAAGCATAAGCCGTTTAATGACAGGGACAACTCTAGGGTGTATAGGGAACCCTTGTAGAACTTTCACAATTTCTTCAATGGTTTTTCCCATTAGAATGAAGCTCCTTCATCATCGTGTCTTGTAAAACCAAAGCCAATAACAAAAGCCTCATTTATTTTTGTCATGAACATAAGGCAAATAATAGAGACAAAAATATAATAATGAGAATAATAGAGCATATGACAACGCAAAACCATAAGGACAAATTCAGAGCAAAAACAAAAGCTACCATGAGAGTATTCCAAGGCATGGTGGAAGGTGCCAGAACAAATAGGTGAAACTAAATTCGCCAACATGTTATAAATATAATTGATATGAAACTGCCTAATAGGCTAATAATGACTTACTTATTAGTAAATTGTAACTGGTATGTCCACACACATTTCCAAACCTTGAGTAGTGTATAATAAGTAATTTATCCTATAAAATTAGCGGTATGAAGCGTATTTAAAACCAAATTAAATGACTATAGATTATCAATAATAAACATCCACTTGCTAATTTTTTTTCTATGTTTTTTTCCTATGTTTGTAATAAATTTATACTACAGAAACATAGAAATAAAATAAAATAACAGGTAAAAAATTATCAAAAACACCAGATTTTATGGTATCAAAAGTTGTAGGTTCCACCTTTAAAAAGAAAGAAACCGAAATCGAAACCGAAGGGAAAATTTGGAGTAGATGAGACAATTTGATAAATACACATTTATTAATGGAATTTTTTGTAACTTGGAAAATATGTATCTTGCAAATTTGTGTATCTGTTGTTTTAGATATTATTGATGGAGTGTAGAAAAATACAATATGTTTATATTTATTTTTTTAAGTGTAGAAAAAATATAGTATCGTTTAAAATATGGTTATTTAATTAAAAAAATTATAAAAGGAAACCTTAAAAACATAATTATATATATAATATCAATTAAAACCTTTTTAGATTAGATGAAAAAAGTAGGGAAATAGAAGGTTGTTACAATTTTGACATTCAAATGCTAATCATTAAATTTAATAAATTGCTTATTAAATTTTAAAAGTTTCTTAATCTCATTCCTGACAATCAAGATTCCATCTGATGTAACACATGAGTATTGGTGGACTGTAGATGAACATAGTTGAAGTTATGTGAAATTTATATATTATGTTCAGTAAGACCTTCACACATGTGATTTTAGTTAATTATAATTTATCAATTTAGTTACGTATTTGCTGAGGAAATAATAGGTAATAGATTAATTATATGTCAAATATATATAATTGCAAAAAAAACAATTATAACTTATAGCTTGAATTTATATTTAATTGCTAGTAGTCTAGTTATTACTAAATTTCAGGTCTACATTACTAAGTCTTTGATATTATATGAAATGGCGTCATAATGGCCTAGTTATTCTAGGCCCTCCAATTGAATAATAATTAAAATTAATTATATGCTATAAATGAGTTAAACATTAATTCATCCTTCAAAATTGATGGCATAAAACATAAACAATTGGTATGGTAACCAATTCAGCAGAAGATTTATTTTATAGGTTTATTAGCTTGTGTAATAATTACAAAAAAAAAGCTAGTGTAATAATACATTGTATATATTTGTAAAAAAAATTAAGTGTATATAAAGTATTAACTTTGAATATAATCTGTAAACATAATAATTCATTTTTTGCTTGAATACTCAAAACAAATTGGTTTATGAATGGGTAAGAGTGTACCGCTGCTGTGATTGAAAAAATGGCTCCTTTTTTTTTAAACACAATGAAATATAAATGCAAAAAAATATAAAACACAATGAAATAACAACTCCTTTTAAAAAAAATTATTAAACCAAAGCCCATCAAATGGTTTTTATTTTGAAGAAAGCAAAAGTCTTTTTTTTATGATATATTTCATTTAAAAAAAATCACAACCCAACACAGTGCAATTAAAACAAAGGCCAAATCCATGCAAATAAAAAATTAAAACAAAGCCCATATCTATGCAACTCACACTAGCTAAAAGAGAAGCAAAATTAATAAAAATAAAAAAAGCATATATCAAAAAAAAAAAGGGAAAAAAAACGTTGCTGTTGGGGTGAGGGATTAATGGGTTTGGTTGTCATTCTATTGGGAAGCAAAACAAAGGGGTTGAGCTTTGGGCACATAGAGATGTTCATTGATGGAGGAATGAGAGCATGCAAGGGAGGAGGGAGCGTGGCAAAGTCCACAATGATGATGGCTATGGAAGGGAGACTTGCGGTGGAAGGAAGAGGTCCAACTTGTCGTGCAGCAATGCGGTGGTTCACGATTGTGGGAGGATGGATCCGAGATGGCAATGCAAGGAAAACTTCAGTGGTCACTTGATGAAGAAAGGAGCAGCCGCCTTCTGCAGCTGAACGGCAAAGGATGGCAGCGGTAGCTAGTGGTCATGGTTGTGAAGGAAGGGAGGCAATGGCGGTCAAGGAAGGAGAGACAGAGGAGGAGCCGATCTGCGTGACAAGTGTACGTGACCAATGGTGGCAATGAAGCTCCACCTGGCTTCTTTTTGTTTTGCTTCCCTTTTTTGTTGTTTTTATTTTGAAAGTTGAGATCTATGTTTGGTACTGATCTTATTGTTAGATTGTCCGATCTATGTAGCTATCTCCCTTTAGTTAAATAAAGTTTAGTTTTTGTTGCATACAATTTTGCTACATTAGCCATGCAAATAAGCCACATCTAGAAAAAATGGATACTAAAGTGAATTGAATTACTTGCTGATTTTGGCAAGGATTTATGTTCCTGCTATATTTGTAAGTACATAATTTATCAACTCTAATATCCACTTTTCTCTAGGTTGGCTTATTTGCATGATTAATGTAGTTCATGGAGGTATGTTCTCATTCTTGCTATGTTGCATAGTGTAAAGTTTGGAGCATAGTAGCATGTAACATCTAAGGGAATTTAGAGAGTAAAATGAAGGGATTTTATCATTTGAATCAATAAATCTAAAAGTTGGGACCTCTTCACTTTATTGATCTACAAGTGAAATTGCTCACTTTACTTTTTAAAGTGAAATCCTACCTTTAGAGGTTCCAAATCCAACATCTAAAGTAGAGCGGTAGTTATCGAAAGAGTTGTGTCATCGTGGGGAAATTATTATTTTTAGGAAAACCATTAATTCAGTTGTTTTTAAATTTTATTGTTTATGGATTGAATATGTGGACCCCTTGCCATGGCTATGTTTTTTTTTTTTGCCATGATATAGTTGCCGAAGGAGAAATAAGAGAAGAAATAGAGTTATGGAGAGAAGTTTTAGTGACATGATTTTTGTATAAGCAGAAGTAAGATGAGTAGAAACCGTTCATGTACCTCTATCTATTAGTTTAAACTTTTGAGAGAGATAATTTCATAACATGATATTAGAGCCATCGTGACTGAAAGATTAAGGGTTCAATCATAGTTATCCCCAGTATAATTAATTGGTCACGATTTAAGTTCAAAAGGGACATTCACGTAAAGAGGCATGTTAGAGTATAAAGCATTTATATGCCTCTATTAATCAACTTAAACTTTTGGGAAAGATAGTTTCATGACATATATGGAGTGCAAGTTTGACAAGAGACATACAATTTTTTGACATAGAAGTGATAGTTGGGGACAATATTATACCAAAAGGCATATGATTTAAATATTTGGTTTTTATTATTTAAAGTGATGGAAAAATAATGGGGAAGCGCCTTTGGGTTTTATTTGCAATAAAAGTATCACTAAAACTTAAAGGTAAAATTTTACTGCATAATGATATGAACAACATTGTTATATGAGATTGAATGTTGAACGCTAAAAAGTTATTGCAAAAATGAACATGATAGATAGGAATGTTGCGATGGATGAGTGTTCACAATTGATTGAAATATAAATAAGTATATCAGACTGAAAATTAGTATAAAACATATTATAGAGAATATGATAGAATCTCACCCTAAGTAATTAGTACCAATTAAAGAGAACTGATGAAATAACCCATGCTACGCATAGAGCTAGCAATAAAATAGTTAATGTAAAATTAAGTAATTAATATATATAAATTTAATGTATAAGTTGTAAATTGATTGAAAATAAATGTTTATGATCTTTGGTGAGAGATTTTCAATATACAATTATATAATTGAAATTTGGATGAGTGTTAAATTTCATAATTGACATTACATTTGTTTTATATAAGAAAGCAGCGATTTGGAGTTTTGGGCTATATCTTTTCTTTTCAAGTAACTATGATTGAGCAATTGGTGTATGCCACCAACCAATGCTGTCATTAAATATTAATTTCAATTATATTTATATTAAATAAACATTGTATTAATTCCAATTATATTTCAATTTATTTAATTGATATTAATATAAATATAATTGGAACTAATAACCGTGTGATGCACAATAATAGTAATAAAATGTATATTTAATATTTAATATAAATAAATTGTATATATATATATATATATATATATATTGTTTACAGAAATAAATCGGGAATTTAGAATGTTTATATAAAATAAATTTATTTTAAATGTTCCTCAATCCTTAGAAAACTATTTGTCTATAATAACATAAGCTCATAATTAGTTTGTAATGCAGAGATTATATATTTATATGGTGAATTAGTATCACCCTAAAGTAGTGGTTCGTATTGGGAAATGGGGAATACTACTTTTAAACATAATCTAAACCAATGGAACAAAATTCAATTGATCCATAATCAAGCAAGTGTTGTATCATCAGGGCAATGCATGGACGAAAATATTGGAACAACAGGAAAAAAAAAAGATAGTAAGATAAAATTTAAAAGAAGATAATAGTTGGATATCAAGGAAATTTACAATATTTTTAGTTGTTCCCTAGATTGTACAAAAGTAAATAGTTTGATATTTAAATAGCTAAAAAATCTGCATTGTTTAAAACTTCATATGGGGAACAAGTTAGCTCAAATACACAGATCATAATTATTAACACGCCAAACAACTAACAGCCAAACCCTTCCTAGTTTTCAGACACCTTTACAACACAAAATGCTTAGCCTCATCATAGTATCCATGTTCTACCCAAATTAATCATAATTGTAAAAAATCAAGAGGCCTCACAATCAAATCATGTTCATAGCATCAAGTGAGGGCCAAAATAATTTGTATTGGGCTTCAAAAACTCATACAACTTTAGCAGGTTCTGCATTTTTAGAGTTACTTATAGGTTGTCTTCCATTCAATTTTTTTTACAATTATTGATACTCAACCCCAACCCCAGGAGCAAAACTACAGAACGAAGAGAATCATACAAAACAAATAGCATGGGTTATATAAGTACATGACATCTCTAATAACTTTATATAAGTAACTACATAGCAGCAACCATTCACCAAGACTAATAGAGAGAAAAAGGCAAAGAACAGGAGCTAAAAAATAGTAGCAGAGCCAGCTGAATGCAGAACAAAGCATATTAAAAAAAAAAAAACACCAAGCAATGGAGAATACTAAATAAAAGATTAAAAAATCTAAGACTAACTCTCCAGTTGCTCTCAATTGTATTTTCATGGTTTCTGGGCTGATATAATACATCATACAATTCTTTCAATATACATAATTGAAACATGCTCAAACTCTTCAACAAAGTGGAGCAATCCAAAAAGGTACAATACATCATAGAATAAAAATAAAAATAAAAAGCTAATATAGTAATAGTAAACAATGTCAGGTTACAAATCAAAAGGCTAATATAGTAATAGTAATAATAGAACAAATAGCTGAATAGAAAGGTTAAACTTGATTTTGTCAAATCTCACATTTTTGCTCAGATTAGACACAAACATACCACTGGTAGAAAAGAGCATTACCTTTGCTAAATTCCTAGAATTATAGTAGCAGTGTCTAATATTAAAATTGAAAAATAGATCAAATGAAGCATGAGCTAACAACGACAATCATGTGATAAGTTTGAATAAAAAGGATCTTATACAAATGATAGTACTGACCATTGGAATTTTTTGGCTGCATGTAATAACTGCAAGAGTTTTTGTATCACACAACATTGGGACGAGAGATACAATTGGAGAAATGGGGATCAACACTGCATTAGAATTAAATACATTTTAAGAAATAGTGAAGTTTTGCTCAATAAATACAGCCAAAAAAATATGAATGCAATCAGACTTATTGAAAGAATCACAATTAAGGAACACCAATAATAGGAGCTTCATGAAACCACAACTCAATAAATAGGATAGGTGAAACAAATAAATAAAGACAAACATTATCGATCAAAACCTTGAATTAGAACCATTAGTATCATAATGACAATATAGAGAGACACTAATACCAATCAAGAGGTTTAAAAGTAAACATTACCAAACCACGATGTAGCAAGAATGGAAAATCCAGTTAAAATCTATACTTGAGTTACTGGCTAAAGCAGGTTCTTTATCAAAAGCTAAAGTAGATCTTTTTAAAGGATTCAAAACAGCTTGCATTAGTTATAAATAGTGAGTACATGTGTGATTAAAGCTTCTTTTGAGGATTCATTAAGGAAAAAAAAGTTAAGATTATGTTAAACTCTAAGATTATCCCAAAACATCAATGTCAAAATACTCACACTTTCAATATCATTTGTTATTGGGAATACTCATTGTGAATAAATACGCACTACAATTCAGAAGCATGAAAAATCAGCAACTTGATGCAAATCAATAAAATGGTTTAGTCACTTGTTAGCTCAAATTGAAGTCCCATGAACTTAGACCTGACTCCATTCCTTTGGAAATCTTGACAGCTTCCATAGGTATCAACTTGTCCAATGGCATCTTTATTAACATCAAAAGAAAAGAAAAGAAACACAAACCTTATTAAATGTTCAAGTAAAACGTAATTGTATTTTGGAAGTTAAACTAACCTACTAAATTACCTTTAGCAATGACATAAAGAAGGATTCAAGGTCTTCATTCCTGGAAGAAACAAAGACAGTAGCAATTGATTTTTGTCTTTATTTGAACCCAAAAAAAAAAAAATCAACAACACGACCTTTAGCTAAAAAAAAGGGAATCGAAATTTAAATCAACAACAAACGGTGGTACTCGTGCAGCCCACCATCCTCCTCATTAAGCACCACTCCTCTACCGTGCCATCATCAACGGTCATTGCAACCATTCCTCAATCCCAGCCACCTCACCTGAAAATTCACTGCCAATTCAACATCCAACCCAATACAAAAAACAGAACTCATCTTGCTAGGAATCAACAACAACTCCAACACACAACAAACACAAAAAAAAAGTTTGCAGCTTCTCACCCATGCACCGAGACGGGCACCAAATCCTTTCTTTCCAGAGTGGCCACTTAAAGGATGGGAGCCGTCCTCCGCCATGTTATTTCCTTTGTGCATCGTAGCGGGATCACCCAGTGCTCCTCGTCACGCACAGGAAACCCCAGAAGACTCCGACACTATATGCCGCTTCCGCCTTCTCGGTGGTCACCGTTGCATCACTCCGCCGCAAGCAGGAGGTTTTTTGTATGCAAGAATACCATACTATTAGCAACACAAAAGGAACAAACATGATAATAATGAAATGTAAGAAACATAATACCAAGAAAGAAATATTACCTTGACTAGCAATGAAAATTGCTTCCAAAACACTAAAAGAAGGAAAAGAAAATCCACGAGATGGTTACGGAAACAACATAAAAGAAGGATAACATCAACAGAAAGATAAAAGAAACAAATAGGAAGTGAGGAAAATTAGCTATGAATCAATTGATGATGCAGGAGGTTTTCATCACAAGGTACCACGTTAAGCTCGAAGGGAAAAAAAAGAAAAAAACACATGGATAGGAACCATTACCAATACATGTATGCTTGGAAGCAAAGAGTATGGAATATTGAAGAGCACTCGAACTGATGACCGTGAGCCCAACCCCCACATCAAAAGCTCTCGTTTCGGACTTGGACTCTTGACGTGCGCCCAATCCACACATCAAGAACCCAATTCCTTCGCGTTCCATACTCCTTGGTTGTAGCATCCATGTCCTCCCCTTCTTAACAAGCATGTGAAAGTGCATAGACCAGGGGCGCGACGATGACCGTGAGCCCGACCCCCACATCACCCGCGTTGCACTAGGACTGCAACTCTTGACCGTGAGCCCGACCCCCACATCAAGAACTGGATTCCTTCCCAATCCATACACTTGCACACACTTGCTTAGAAGAAGGGCAAGAGAGGTACGGTTCGAATTTCCATTGAACAAACAAACAAACAAGCACGAAAAAAAAACAAACAAAGAAGCAACAGAGAAAAAAAAAAAGAGAGAGAACACAACACAACAAAAGCACAACACAAAGAAAGCACAACACAAGTGTTTTGATGATTATATACACATACATGTTAAAATAAAGAAGCGAAATTAAGAAAGAAGGAGAGAGAGGGGGAATGTGTGCTTATCTTTTGAACAGAAAGGGTAAGGGGCTTGTTCTTTCACGAAGTCCATCGCTGATCCGTTCTTGAATTTAATCTTGAATCTTCACAAACCCTAATTTGCCAAGAAAATTGAAGAGAGAGAGAGAGAGAGAGAGAGAGAGAGAGAATAACGTCTTCTTGAGAACGAAGGAGAGGCCGTTCTTGAGGCAAGAGTCCTCGACGGAAGGAGTGGAGAGAACCATACCATGACAAGGGGCGTGCGCTATCATCATCGTCGTCGTCTTCAACTTTCTCCTGTTAGGTTATTGGAAGCTTGGATTCAGATTGGAGAGGGAGAATCACCCATGAGATCGGATCTCTTCCGTCAAAGCAAAGCCAGGAGATTGATGATTGTGATTTGGCCGTGAACCACACTCTGCGTGCATGCGTGCAGTCGCCAGGATTGGTTGCGATGATGAAGAAGAAGACAACGAAGACGAGGTGGGAATGATGGATGGATGGAGATGGACAAGGGAGGAAAGAAGGGGGAAGCCCTGATCAACGTTGTCTTGCTTTACGGGTATCTATGGTATGGCCTCTTTCAGTTGAAGCATAGCAACATAATTATAATCAATATATAAATATATATAATGAAATATAAGTATATTCAAGTTATTGCTAAATTTGTAACTCTACTATTTTGAAATCCATTTACTTGCTAACTCAAAATAGGATCAAATTCAATCAAATAGTGGAGAGAAAATATAAAAAAAATTTAGGTGTTCTTAAAGCATAAAAAATATTTGTTCTTTTTTATTTATTTAAGTGACACATTAGTCTTAGGGTCATTGTTATCTCTCATTTCCTTTGTATTTTTTAATGTAATAACTAATGTGTCAATTAATAATTGAAATAAAGAAAAATATTTTTTCTTAGTCTAAAAGCACTTAAATATTTCTCAAAAAATATATATATAAAAATTTCAATATAATTTTTTAAAAACATTAAAATTGTGATGGCCCCAACTAAATGTAAATATGTCCCGTTTCAGGTCATCTAGAGCACAAGAAGCTTACTTATTCAAAGGGATCAATATGCTCGTATGAACTATGATTGCAAGAAGATGGTTTCCAACCAGGGCATAGCTCAAGGATTTCATGGTTTGAGAAGGACGATCTTTGCAAGTGGAATTGAGGGCTGCTTTCACTTCTCAAAGGACGGGTGAGGCTTACATTTTCAAAGGGGACTAGTATGCACGTATAGACTTTACTCCAGGAAGAACCGATGACTACATCAAGGGTGGTGTGAAGCCAATTCTTACCAATTGGCCTTCTCTTCCCAGCATATTGCCTCGCATGAATCGTGGGCTTGATGTTCATGCTCACCGCCACAATCCCAAACAAGCTAATCGAGATCACGATAAATTTTAAGAACAACATCCTCTCTCTCTTAACTCATCTTATTTGTATGTCAATAATGTTGTTTTAACGATTCAAGAGTGGAACACATCCTCCATCATTATTGGAGGAGATGGTAGTCATAAGTCGCCTCCACTCATTCATCCCATCTAATGGTAGTAGAAGAAATTATTGTTTGCTCCTAGAAGATTTAATATGTGCCAAGCAAGCAGTCACAACCACTCATCTTAGAGTTTTTTTATATTAATTATTAGACATTACAAACTAAAATGAGTGATTATACATGTTTATGGAGTTCATATTAAATGTGCTTTAGAAGCATGTAAGAATTTATCAAGGTCATGAGGTGATTGTGTCAATGAGAAACTCACTTTCGAATATTAAAATAACATTACTCTTTATATATTGGACAATGGTATGATCAGAATAAGAAAAATATTGTTTATACTCACCATTTGTGGAATATTTGTCTGACACACTCCTATTTATTATTGGATGGGGCATGGATCCTTATTTAATTTGGGACCACATCTTATTCAATAATAAATAAGAGTGCGTCGACATGGTATCTCACAATGCATAAGTCCAAATAAGACTCTTCTCTCATAATCAAGACATCTATTGTTGATGCTTGATCCTTACTTCTTAATGTCGCATGTCGCTCTTGGCAACATCCCTAATAGATAAAATAAAGATGTCTGTTGCTAATGTTTGTTATCTACTTCCTAGTGTAATATATATGCACCTTTGAATAACAGTTATTTATACAGTTAGTAAGGAATTCTATGTTATGTGCCTTCGCTTATTAATTATATTAAGAATCAAATTGTATCTAATAGTTTACATCTTACAAATGTTAAGCCAGCACCAACGTAAATGGTGCATAAATTAGAGATAACGCTGATGTGTTGGACGAGCTTGCTTGTATGTATATTTTTTAATTAATTATATGATAGCAGCTAAAATTAATTATAGCAAGGTTATATAGATCATCAATGGACATTATGCTAACATGTTAACACTTGCTATAGGTTGGCTTGACTTATTTAGCTTGAAAACCTAAATGGGTTTGGCTTGCCTATTTAAGTCTACCGATTAGCCTTAAGTAGATTGGGTCAACATTATTCAAGTTGGTTAACATTTGCATATTTTGGCCTTACTCATTTAACTTGTGGGCCTAAATAGGTTGAACCTAAACTTGTTAGGTTGACCTATTTAAGCTTGCAGATAGAAATGGATTGAAATGCGACGAAAAAAAAGATTGAGCAAACCTTATGGAATGTATTAAAATTGAAGTTTAGACACTAGTTTGTTTATTTTTAGAGTTTATTAAAAGTTCTAATTTAAAATAATTGAAAAAATCAATCTATGTAAGCCTACGACCTAGCCTTATAATAGGTGAGGTTAATATATATTATTATTATGTAAGCTTGTTAACACTTGTTATAAATTGGTTTGACTCATTTAACTTGTAATTCAAAATGAGCCTAATAAGTCATGCCTAAATGGGCTGAGATGGTCATTTTACACACGCGAGCTAGCCTTAAATTAGTTTGGCCATCATTTTGTCAGCTCTTTAATACTTATTATATAGATTAGCTTAACTTGTAAAATTAAACTCATTGGCCTAATTAGGCTAGGCCTAAATAGATCACTGACTTGTTTAGGCTAATGGATAACCTTAAATAGGTCAAGCCAACATTGTATAACATATTGAAATTGAACTTATACTTAACTTGGATAATATTTGGTGCATAATAGGGTAAAAACTGAAAGAATTGGTCCATCAAAGACTATGTGCTAACCTTAAATAGATTAGGTTGATATTATGGTGGCTTGTTATCATTTACTATAAAGATTAGTCTAAATTATTTAACTTGTTGGTCTCTATGGGCTCTACAAGTTGGGTCTAACGAGCTGGGTGGGCTTATTTATGTCTATGGTTTAGCCCTAAATGAATTATATCAACATTATGCCAATTAGTTAATACATATACTTGTTATCCATTGGGTTGACCCATTTAATTTATGTGCCTAAATAAGCGAATCTTGATTTTGGTTCTTAGAATTTCTTTTGTTGAGATTGAGTCTAAATACTTCTAAAATTATTTGGTTTTAACCTTATCATTGTATTATCTATATCAAATGTTAAAC
The DNA here is from genome assembly GCA_030441495.1 of Dalbergia oliveri. NCBI lineage: Eukaryota > Viridiplantae > Streptophyta > Magnoliopsida > Fabales > Fabaceae > Dalbergia > Dalbergia oliveri. Next base: position 2,256,216 of record JAMLFY010000016.1, read on the forward strand.
TAGATAATAAAGGGTCAGGTGATTCAATTTACATAACATCAAATAATCATGTGTGATAGATACTAAAACTAATTATAGTCAGATGTCAGGGGAGAGGAGAGAAAATGTATTTAACCATTTTCTTTAATCACAATAATTATACCAAACGTTGATTTACTAGACAGAGGAAAAAAATAAAACAAAATCTTATGATTAATTACGAAATTACCAACGACGCCGTCAAAGGCATAGACTTTGTGCAGAGCAAATGGTGAATGGACCTTCATGGTCTCTCATGGCTGCACAAACGCTGAATTTCATTCCCTTCATCATCATCTTCATCTTGTTGCTTTTGGGAGTACCTTCACACAAAGGTTGGCTCTTTTCTTCTTCCCTTTCTCTTCTCTTTTCCTTTCTATCCATTAAGGCTTGTAATACAATCATGTATCTGATTATGTTACTCACCAACTCAACTGAACTGATTCATAAAAACCCCGTGAGTACCCATCATTGAAATTGTTCTCTGATTATGTTAATTACATCAAAGTTTTGATCTTTCACAATTTTCAATGGTGATTTCAACTTTTCATCGCCCCCTTATCATTAGAATATCAACATGATAGTAAACTTGTAGTGTAAGTAACTGTATATGAGGCTTCACAATTTATCAACTTGGTATGACAGCAAGAAATGGCGGAGATGACAGCAGTGACCGGCTTGTCTACCTGCGACTCGATGGGAATTTCGTCCGAATGCCTCAGCTTCCTCTACTTCATGCTCATCATCTTCCAGAATCACTCAAAAAAGAGCTTGAATTGCAGCATATGGAAATGAGGAGGCTTGTGTCTATTAACCATAGGCTGTTTGATGATCAAAGTGCGTTGCAGCGAGACCTTGCTGCTGCGAAGGAGGAGCTTCGCCGCATGAATCTCACCATTGGGGGCATTCACGCTGAACATGAGCACCGTTCTGCGGGGCTAATTGAGAAGGGAATGAAGTTGGAGTCTGATTTGAGGGCAGCTGAGTCCTTCAAGAATGAAGCTGTTCAATTGAGAGCTGAAGTTCAGAAACTGAATAATGTTAGACAAGAGCTTTCAGGGAAGGTTGAGAAACTTACCAAAGATGTTGCCAGGCTACAGGCTGAAAATCAACAAATTCCTTTGCTGAGGGCTGAGATTGATGGAGTACATCAAGAGCTCACGCGTGCTAAGTGTGTGTTATTCAGTTGCTAAATAGGGGGTTTGTTGTCTTAAATTGATCATGATGGATTTTCTCTTGTTTTTGTTTTCTAGGACAATGATGGATTATGAAAGGAAGGAACATGTAGAGTTGTGGGAACGAAGGCAGGCAATGGAGAAAATTTTGGTTTCCATGGCCCAGGAAGTTGAGAAATTGCGCGGTGAGCTTGCCTGTGCTGATAGCAAACATTTGAGTGCTGGTGTGTCCTCTGCTGAACTTTGATGGTCTTTTGTTAGATATATCCCTTTTGTGTACTGCGATTTTAGTTAAATTATTGGCAATAGAGTTTATTGGCAGAGTTGTAATTGCCTGGTTTACATCAATGAGCAGAATAAATCAAACTCGCTCAATTCGTAAACCTCGATATAGGCATATCTTCATTTTGATTGATTAGTAACTGGGGAGACCCCTATTGTTCTTCAATTCGCTGAAACATTATTCTTACACTTTGTCCATCATGGGTTTTTTCTTTTGTGGTTTCAATGTTTTGCTTCATTTATCAAGGTGGGCCTTATGGAAGACAATTTGAGAGCCCAGAGGTGGGTTTTCAAGCTCCATATTCCATATCCATCAGAATATGGTGTTAGTGTGGTTTTTGCTCCACTTAATTTACAATTTTATGTTTTTCAATCAATCTTTCAGGGTTTCAAGCAATCTCCTCTTCACGGGCCAGGTGCTGCTGCTTCATGAAAAGGACATGAGAAGCCTCATATGAATTGACGCTGAAATTCAGGAGGTAGCTGTTTGTTATCAAGAAAGGGTTGCCATTACTTTAACTTTCTGTCGTTGGAACAGCTCATATGGATTTTGATGTCGTTCTATGTCTGCATACACTATCCTTGGTCATTTTTCTGGATATATTGTTAGTCCTATACTGGCATCTGCAGGTTTTAGTGTTACTTCAATTTTACCATAGAGACAATATCCCTGCAGTAACTCTTAAGTTTACTACTTAGTATGTTGGATTCGTATTTAGTTACCATTCTAAACCCCAAGAAAAGATAGCTGCCTTCCATTAATACGTATATCTTGCATCATATTATTATTACCTTCTTTGTTTTTTTGTTTTTTTTTTTGGGCTGATTGTTGTTTAGGGCTTTCTACTAGGGAACAGGCATCTTCTATATTAGTACTGAGCTGTAATCAAGGAATGTAGCATTGACAAATTTCAATTCTCACAAGCAGAATCATGTGTGCCGAAACTCTGATGAATTTTGTTGTCACAATATTAAAGACTCCTTGTAGATTTTGGTTTGTATTGTCTAGAATGAGAATGGTGTTTAATGAATTGTATGTCAATTGTCAAGGATTATTAAGATGTGCTTTTGGAATTAACCCAATCCAGTGGATCATTTGTCTATTGGAAAATGGAAGCCTGCTAGAGCAGTTATCATAACTTGAAGAACTTCGAGCTTAATTTATTTGGGTTGTGCTTGCTGTGTTACTGAAGTGAATAGAATCAGAAGTTACATTTTGCAGGAAACTATTTTCGATTAAAATGACAAATTTAGTGTATACCAATTTTTTAGATCAGATATCTAACTGGGAGTGCTGGTTGTGCTGCTGCTGTTGGGGTGACCGGGTGTGGACTTCATTTTACAATAGCCAATCCTGTCTCTGGCAGGTGAGGCATCTTGCATCCATGTCGGATATAAATTCGTGAGTGACTTTATCTCCCTAATAACTTCTGAGCTGTACAAACATACACAATCACAATGCTCATATCTTAAACTGATCTTGTATCAAGTATGCATTGCATACGGGAGGATGGTAATCTTGTCCGGGACTGGGAAGTAAAGAGCAATCCCATAAATGTCTTCTACTGGTGACACATAAAAATTTGAGGACACGAGTAGGTTTTGGTCCAGGATCTTTAAGTTGCAATGCTGCAAACAGGTATAAGCACCTCACTAGGCTACATGACTGTTCCACAGTGAGCCTTACAGTAATGGGTCCCCAAACCAATTGGAGGTGTCCAAGGAGAGAAGCCCAATAAGTCATATCATGAGATCCCATCAGCCAATGATTAAGATCTAATAACTATGTGCCATGTTAGCCCTAATTGTTAAAGTAAGGCAACTCATTTCTAGGCAGAGAACTTTCTTGACTTTAGAGAAAAGTCAGAAAGAGAAAAAACATCTTTTTTAATCAAAAAGGGGGAATCTTAAATAAAAAGAGGAATTTCAATTATTGTTCTTGTTTTGTATATATTGTTTATGTCCAATCTTGGTTGGTTTGTTTCTTTGTCTATTTGGTGTTTAAAAGCCTATTTTAAAAACCTATTCTAAAACAATGACAAAAGGGTTGTCAGCTTTAAATTGGGCATTCGATTCTTGTTTGCTCATTTTCTTCCTTATTTTCTCTTAGCTCTAACAGGAGTGACCTAAAACCCCAAAAAAAAGCCATGTGCAGGAACAATTACTTGGACAAAAGGACAGATGACAAGATGGAAAAACATACATGGCTTATTAGATATGCATATACATCTATTGATCCACAAGCAATATAAAGCAAGCGTCGTTATCTTTGCCTCGCATGAATTTTGGATAACGATCTAGATGCTACACTCATGAACTAATGGGAGGACAAATACATGGACAAACTACCAGTCCTATCATCCTCTATGAATAAGTTTTGTATTTATTTAAATGTTGGGGGACCTCTACCTTTGCATCACAAATGAGGAGATATTCTTGTATGAGCACAAGTTTATATGTCATATTTGTGCACACAAGAAAAGTGGGTGTCCCTAATTTTGTACAAGATATATTATCTTATCTGTGGACCTGTCAACTTTATTGTAAGTGTGTGCAAATATGACATGATAAACTAGTGATTACATAAGAACATTTCCTCAAATGAGACTATTTTGCAATACATTTTCAATCATGGAGAATAAAGATACTACATTATCTTTCAAATTCCTTTCTTGATTCATGAACTGTACAAATAAATTTGGTACACCGCACCAAACAGAGGTGCACAATAATCAGACCAAACCAAATAGTAATGTCCAATTAAACCGATTTGCTCATTTTGGCTTGGGTTTAACACCCCTAAACCTTACTTCAGGGATGGTGGTTTGGTCCATCGCTTCCATAAATTTTCTCATGTTGGATGAACATTTGAAGAAAGGAATCACGACAATCTGCTTTTCATAACTTGAATAGCTGATGCAAAGGAACAAGCTTCCACACTTTAATATTTATGATTTATAATATTGTTTTGCCAGTGAGAATCATCAAGTTCGGTGTTGAAAATGAAGCTGGTAAATACTGTGGTAATGTCCCTGGCCAGTGACCAAACAAAATGGAAACATGCTCGAACTCAGTTCCAAATGAAAAAAATAAGGTACAATCCAAAGTTTGGTAATGGAAATTAGTAAGACTTTAAATTTAATGCATATTACATTATCAGCATGAATCTTTTTATTTATTTTTCTTACGTTATGATGAGTTAACATCATGAAAAGTGTTGATAGAGAATAATGAGATGGAAGGAAAATTAACGACCATGGAAAACAATATGCTAATGAAAGAGTGTAAGGCAAGTAAGTAAATTACTTCAGGTAAGGAAGAGTCATGTGCTTCAATAGTGTTGGGTGCTGAACAACAAATGCCCTCCATTCTTCTTTACTTATCTTACCATCGTTGTCAGTATCAGCATCTTCAAATGTCTGATAATATTATACAAAAGGTTAAGTGGAAGGATGCAAACTTACATAATCATCAGAGGGAAAGATGTTACTGCAAACATTTGCCTTATCAATAATGGTTTCAAGAACTTCATCTTCCAGATCCATGCCAGTTTCTGACATTGTCGCAGCCACCATTTGCCTAACCTTGAAAATGTTGCAGGTTAACAGAACAGTTCAAACATTGATAAGAGTGAAGAAATATTGCAGAAAATAACTTAAGTAAATAGCAGAAATCTCTATGGTAATTTTATAAGTTTTATATTCATTCAACAAAAATAAGACTTTCATAGATTTGACGAACAGAAGCTAGCTACTAACACCACCAAACACCACTGTTCTTCATAAAAATTATCCAATCAAACTGATACTGCACTAAGAAAATTTCAATGTACTATTTTTCTATGCTAACAAAGACAAATTTAAGCCAATAACATTTTCATAACCTGGAAATGCCAAGATACTCACTTCTTCTTGTTCAATGTATCCAGTCTGTCTCAAGTCATACAATCTAAAAGCAACTGCAAGCGAAATAAATAAATATTTTATAAAGAACAATGGCATTAGAATGATTAAATGACTAAAAATACATCTGCAAAATGCTTACTGAAGTCTTACAATCAATTTTCTTTTCTAAAGGAGCATACGGATGAAAGATACTGAGGGCATGCACAAATTCCTCAAATTCTATAACGCCATTTCTTTTTTCATCAAAGAGATCAAACACCTATAAAAAGTCATAAAAAGTAAATGGACTCAATCTAACAAGTCAAAAAGAAAAGCAGCGGCAAACAGATCTTTCTGCAGAGCATGTATCTGTCACATCATTTATTGTCTACAGGGCAGGGTAATGGAGAAGATACACTTAGGATGCCATTTCCGGAACCTTTGGCTATGCCATATAAGGTCTGGACATTGACATATCAGAAATGCGATTTTCAATATCTAACATACACCCTTCAATATATGTTAATGCTAAAAAAAGGAGAAGAAACAAAAAGATGTATTTTTTGAAGAGTTTTACTCGTATACAGAGCTGGGAAAGAATATCAATTTATCAAAAAAATTTAAGAGCTGAGCCCACATGGCGATGATCATTTTCAAAAGGATTAAAGCACTGATCAGTATAAGAAATCAAAACGACTGATAAGAAGAATACTGCACTGTGATAAATTTGTTATAGCATCCATAGGTCTAAAACAGCCATAATGTTCCACATAGAACTATGAAGAAAACTTAGAAGGGCAATGCAAAGTGAAAGATGGATAACTGGGTCTAAAACAGCCCATAATGTTCCATATGGAATAATGAGGAAAACCTAGAAGGAAAATGCAGAGTGAAAGATGGATAATTGGTGCCCTCAATATTGTTATCTTATTTATGAGCAGAAATTTGTCTTCCAGAAGCAGCACCCTACTTGTCAACATATAAACAAATAATCCAAGCATCAAGCCTATTTCTCTCCATTTTTTTTTTCTGTAACAAATGCAGATTTAGAGTTTTAAGCTTGGCATAGAAACCATATTCTAAAATTTAACAAAACTCAAGACAAAATGGGAGATAGCAAGTATTAGACTGCAATGGCAGAAGCTTGATCAAAACCTATAGAGGGCAGAAAGATATGCTCTGGGGTTTTAGTTCATGGATAACATGGAATGAAACATATTAGACAGGAAATGAGTTAAAATTGAGTTGTGCAAAACAAAAAGCTATCATGAGGCAGGAAAATATGGTCAACATATGTACCCAAATGCCATAGGAGGCCAATTGAGCACTTAAGAAAATTCTGATTCCTTGCAAGATGTTTTTCATGCAACTCAAAATGTCCTTCCTTAATACAATAAGCATCAAGACTTAAATCAAGAAACCCAGAAAAAAATAAAGAAAAGAAAAATGTACAAAACTCAAAATGAGTATACCCTATCAAGGAAGAGATTCTCGCTAGTTGGGGTCTTCAATATTGCCAAGGTCAGCTCTTCCTTTAGAGAAGAAACAAAGAGTTAAAAGGACACAATTTGACCACAAATTCAACACTAGTGTTGAACCAAAAAGGGCAACAACTAACATGCAACAACCAACACAGACTCTTCAACAAAACAAACAAACTATGTGACAAGGCACAAACCTAACAGCAAAAAGACATTCCCAAATTAAGATGCTATTGTCACATCATTTTGTTGAGGTTTGTCCCACTGGATGGGCAACTGACATGAGCACAGTTAAAACAGATACAAATTTTTATTGAGCAAATTAGCAATTAAGCTCTTGAAACTGTTCTCTACTTACAATTTAAACCTTGAATTTTAATTATTTTAGGAGTTAGTGTTGAATTTACAAAACTCATATCAACTCTCACTTTAGTCCCTAACAATATCTGAGTTGATACCACTCGTGTAAATCCAAGTTTAATTCTTAAAATAATCAAATTCAAGTAAACCTTTAATTTAGTCTCTAAACTTATAAGTGTAGGAAATAATAGTCCTGAACTTTAAGAAATTAAGTCCCTGATAAGGACTAATTTTAATAACAAGAATACAATGAAAGGGACTAATTTGACTAATAAAAATACCAAAAAATTTAATAACGAAAATAATACCAGGGACTAATTTGTCCAAGGAAAATAAGTATTAGGAACTAATTTAATTATGAAACAAAATATCATGGACTAAAAAATGAACTTCCTAAAGTAAGGAACTATTATGAACCACAAAGGTTCAAATTTGGTTTTTGAAATTATATGCCTACTTCACTTTAATTCTTGAAAATTTGAAATTAAAAATTCAATCCCCAAAGCTATAGAAAGTGATTCAAATTAGTTGTTTTAGTGATTCAAATGAACATCACTGCAGAGACAAACTTGAATAACTTTTTGTAACTACAAGTACTAAACTACTATTCTCTTTAACTTCAAGGAGTAAAGCGAAACACTCAAATAATTTCAAAAATCATAATAAACCTTTACTAATGGACCATGCTTAATTTTAGGGATTAAAGGTGCATTTGTTTTGGATTTTAAAAAAGTGGTTATAAAATTTAAATTTATATATAACTGAAAAAATTGAAAATTAATTTCTTTTCCCCAAGCTACTCTTTTTTGCATAGACAAAAAAAGTTAAAAATGGATTTTTTTAAAAAAAAATTCTAATTATTTTTTACAAATTATCCAAATATATTAAAAGTGATTTTGGAATCCAAAAAGCTCATCCAAACGCATCCTAAATCAAACATTCACTTATATTCAGAATTGAGTTGCTTCGTAAGAACAAAGTAACTTCATAATCACAGCTAAAGAATGCAGATATTGCTGCAGTCACCTTGTGAATGAGTCCATCATCAATGATTGAACTACTCAACTTCTTGAACAGCTCACGCAACGCCTCAATTTCATTGACCGTAACTGGAAAAACCGCAATAACAGAAAAACCGTTAATTTTAAAAAAAAAACGTCATTTCCTGAACAATATCAACAATTCAATATACACATCATGCAATCAATGGAATGAAGAGAAGAAACGAACATGGAGAATCCTTGGAGAGGCGAACGATTTCGTCGAAGGAGGTAGGGATCTGAGTCTTGCCGCTCTTGTTGTGGTTGTTCCGATGGAGATCGAAGCAACCAGCGAGGCTGAAGAACAGAGCCTCTGCGATTCCGATCAGCGGAATGAACACCGCACACAGCGTCTCTCCCAACGTCAAGCTCGACCTCTGATAGATCCATTCGAAAACCGTTGAGCCAAATTTCCAAAAAAGAGAAAAAAAAACCAGAGAGAGAATAGAAAATTAGGAGAGGGATTAGTTTTTATTTTTATTTTTCTCGGGAACCAAACAGAAAATGGAGAAAGGGGTGAGAAAAGTTGAGAGAATGTTTTAATTACCAGAGAGAGGGAGGTATCCATGTCATACCATACCAGTGACATGGAAAGAAAGCATTTGAGACACAGAAAGAAGGGCAAACACTCATTGCTTTGGTATAGTGACCGAAAAATAGTTAAATTATAGAGAGTAATTACTCGCGATAGAAAATAGAGATTGATTTTGATATATTATAAGGACATTTTTTTTTTACCAAACATAGGTAATTCTCATTTATAATCAAAGGATTACAAAAAGATCCAACTTGGACAACAAAAATAACATCACTGGGTATCCCAATTCTAAGGACATATTTGCTTGGAGTTAAAAAATAACAAAAATAAGGACATATTTGCTTGGAGTTAAAAAATGGGATAAAATTTTAGTAATAAACTTCAAGTGTAAAATTATATAAGATATTCATCTTTATAAATTTTCACCTCATTTGTTTAATCTCTAATTAAACACACTATAAATGCAAAAGAATTATACATTTAGAGTGCGTTTGATATGTTATATTTACTATTGATAATATAAGTTTGTACTATACGTCGCGCTCTTATATATTATTTAGTTACAACGTATTATATAAGCTTATATATCATAATTTTCTTATATATTAAAATATTGTATAACTTAATATAACATAATAAAATTTATTAACCTAATTAGCTTTTAATGTATAAGATTATTTTTATTTTTTAATATTTTATTAAAATAATATAATTTTTAAATAAATAATAATAAGTAAAAATTCATAAATAAAATTATTTCATAATAAATAAATATTGTTAACAAATAATATATAATATCAATCTAGTTATAAATAATAAATATTAAATAAAATATTAAATATTAAATAAAATATTAAATATTTAAAATATAATAAAAATATGTAATATATAAAATTAAGGATCAATAATAAAAATATTTTGAGCTAATATTTATTTTAAAATTAAAATAAAAATAATTATAATTAAAAATAGAAAATATTAAAAATATATCAAAGAGTTATTTAATATTTATAAAATTTATTTAAAAATAAATAATTATAAAATATTAAAATAAATAATAATATTTAAAATGAATTAAATTTAAATTAATAAATATGATATTTAAAAATTATATTTAAATTATTAATAAAAATTTTATTTTATTTAATATTTAACTAAAATATTAGAATTATTTATAAATAAATAATAATATTATAAAATATAAAATACAATATCTTATACCTTATATCAAATACTATATAGTATTAAAAAATTTATTAGATTTTATACTATTAAATCTTATCCTATTCAGATCTTATAATATCAATATTATCCTATTCAATATCAAATAGTCTTCTGTTAAAGGTGAGGAAAGCTCATTCACTTTTAATTATCTTCGTCCTTTTTTAATTGTTTTTTAATAATTAATAAAAATTTGATATATAATATTTAGATATATTGAATTTCTAATGTATTAAGTTTTTTTTAATTCTCAAGAAGAGACTGCAGTATTACCTTAGTCGGCTAATAAATGTTATTAATTTTTTTGGTAAGTAATAAATGTTATTAATTAATATTAAAAGGACGATCAAGGTTGCCATTTTCAGGATTAAAAAAATTAGTGTCTAGTGTTGTTCCACGTGGGTATGTTTTCTTCCAAAGAAACCGAAACTTTGTCGTGGACAGGCTCTCATGTCATTAACATGACCTCGGATAAGGATTAGTTCGGTCATTCATGCATGAACTCGAGTTAAACTTGAGTTAAAAAAAATTTATTTGTCCAGTGAATGATCTGAACTTTTATTATGGCTAATTTTATGCTTTAATTAAATTATAAGGTCTTGATAGAGAATTTGAGTTTTGCTCATTGAACTCAGGTTACTTGTCAGTTCATAACAAGCTAAGCTCGATCAAATTAACAAAATTAAATAATAATATTATTCTTTATTAAGCTTGATCAAGGAAGCATGTGGGCGACCCATTCAAATTTAACTAACGCCGGCCATAAGTTATGTAGTTCAGTAGCCATACATAGCCCTCTGCTTTAATTTTATTTTATTTGTCTGAGTTGCTACATGGTTATTGTATTTAATTTTAATTTAGTTTTTTAAAGAGAGCATTTATAACATATAAAAATTCTTTATTTCGTACTTTTTTTGGAACAGCCTTCGTACTGTTTTCTAAGAAAATCAATTGAATTATTTTTTAAAATAAAAAAACACAGATTTTTGTCTACATTTATTTATAAAAGTAATATGCCAGAAATTAATCATTGAATGAATAAGTAAATTATACTTCATTATTTCATCCAATATTTACTATCATTTTCTTTCAAAAATTTTGACCATTTTTTTGTATGGACTATTAGTATTTAAAATCTATTAAACTCTAATTAATTTGATTTGAGGTGAGTGGATCTACCATGATGATAAAGCTTTTCCAAACTTCCAGTGTCAGTTACAATATAACATTGATGTAAAATAAATTAATTCAAACACACTCGATTTGAGAAAAAAAAAAAATCAATTCTTCACGGTGCTTTAAGCCAATGGCGAAGCTGACCAGGAACGCATTGACCTTAAACAACGTTAACTTGTTAGGTATATATACGGAATAATTAATTGGTCCTGATCAATTATTTGCATTTAAATTTAAATAATATGTTGCTTAATTGACATATCTATCAATGACTTGTGGGTAATGATAATGTTTTCTGTTTTATTTAAAATCTTTTTAAACAGCAACTTTAAAGAATTATGCTTTAGGTTTTCAAGATAAAAATATTTTTATTCTTCATTTTTTATTTGAAGTTTTGAACATGTGACATAAAGATATGACATTTTTTTTTATATTGTGAGATAATCTTAAAATTAAAGTTTAGTCTACAATGAACTTTTTAACAGTTAAATTCCCATGGTAGTGCACCACATGTTTATGCTTGTCTTAGATTACTTTCTCGATGAAGAGTTCTCTGTTGATCCTAGGAGTGATTGATGGTTCTGCAAGAGGTGGACTTGAAGGACTCTAATGATCAAGTCAAAAAGGTTCAACTTAAGCAGATGATAATTGAGATATTATTTACTTGGCTATAAGTTAAAGTTATTTTTATATAGAGGGGTTCGTTAAGATTTCATCTCCTAATCCTAGAGTAGATTATCTCTTTGAATAACTTGGGAGGAGATCTTCTCTTTTTTTACTTGTAACTAAATTATTTTCTCTAGTCTTTTAATTTGAAGAGATTTATGATATGTTTGTAGTTTAGATTTTGAAGGGAAAGGAAAGAGGAGAACTTATTGTGTAAAATTATATTATAGATCATTTCTCAAAAACCTAAACTCACAAATATATTCTTAATCGTCGTATTCGTGATTTGAACTATGGGTTCTTGCTCATAAGCTTGGCCAAATCTTAGGTTGAACCTTATATTTTTATTGGGCCTCAAGAGCCCTTAGTTATTGTGAATGCCACTTATAAATCAGTTCAAGATACTGCTCAGGACATATATGTATATGTAAGTTTTTTAATTTTAATTTTTTTTTACAATCAATTAATAATATAGTGTAAAAAATTGCTATTAAACATGATTTAAGTTGGGTTAAATGGTTATGTTAGAATAAAATTATATAAGTGAATTACTTTGATTTTAAAGATTTAGAGATTAACTTTTTAATTCCTATAGGTTCATAATGTAAGTAACTTGCACCCGATTTTATTTTGGTTATTGTAACATCACATTTTCACTAATGTGTCATGTTAATTGGCATATCAGTTATAGATTGACATTCTACTTAGTCTCTGCCAATTAAACTGCATCAAGACAAGTATAATTGAAGACCATAATATAAATTTTTCATATAAACAATATTATTATTTACATATTTGGCATATATTAACAATTTGAGTTTGTTATTCAATCATGCCATTTATGAGGCCAAGTATTAATTATATCACTAGTATATTACTTAACATGACACGTTGAAGAAAATATGAATGCAAAGTAATGAACTAAAATAGACAACTTGGCTCATGTTTTTGAGATTTCAAAAATGAAAAAGAAATTATTTTTAAATTTTAGAGACAACAATAACTCATGGTACAATTTTAGAGATTAAAATGAATATTACTTATTTAATTTGACATAAGAGTGTTTAATAAAATCTTTACTCTTACGGGGCATTTGTTTCAAGGTTTGAAATTATGTTCCCATAAATCAATTTCCTGGAATTTTATTCTTGGATATTTTAAATAAATTGTTTGTTTATTATTAAATATTTCAGGATTATTTATTAAGATTCCCAAAATTAAATTTAAAACTTATTTGTTTTGTAACACATATTCCTGAATAAATGTCATAATTTCTAAAATAATCCCTAATACATTTATTATTATTATAATCCAAAATGAAAATTATACTTCCAGAAAAATATAAAATTAACAAAAAAAATTAAATTGAGAGTGCAATAGATTTATGAAGTCAGATGAGGGTAGATAAACAAAAATTGTGGACGGAAAGTCAAATAATTGAGGGATATTTTTATATTTATACTTAATAATTATCATTTTCAAGTTATGGAAACTTTTTATTCGTTCATTTCATCGTGAGAATAAGGTCTTAATAAATTGTGGGAATATTTTTTCAGGAAATAATTGATACTCGATAATAATTTTGTTTAACTTGTAACAAATATAAGAACATATTATTCTCATATAGTTATTCTCGAAAATAATTAGAAACAAATGCCACTTGATTTAATCTAACTGACCACAAATACCACATCCATTATTTAATACTAGCACTGCTTTTTTTATTTTTGGGGTATTGCTATATATATATATATATATATATACATACATATATACATATTTAATTATATATTACATTGATATTCAATTTGTAAGATCATTAGCAATACATGCACTATTGTAGTTGTCAACTCGTATTCATTATTTTTTGGCTCTTAATATAAAGAATTGTTCTAACTATTCTTTTTTTGGAAGTTCACATTATTCTATAAGTAGAATGATGATTTTATATATCAATAACTGGAAATTTAAAAGAAATAGATAACAGGAATTGTAGAAAGAAGGATGAACATATAATATATGTTTCTAAATGTACCTATTATATTTACATATGTCATATAAAAAATGAGATATTTGACAATTAGGCATAAAAATTGACAAAAATTATTTTCTTGGCCAATTCAATTGATGGCTTTAATTGGGAGGCGAAATACTAATTCATATTTTTTGCATCTTTCATTTACCTATACAGTCAAAATAAATTAATATTCTTAGTATTTTATTTCAATCATAAATCTTTATAATATTAGCAATTAATCAAACTCATGACCTGGCAATGATTCTTCTCAATTCTTTATACAATTCATCATCAATGAGTTGTTGAGTTTTGAAAACTGCAAAATAACATATACATTAAAATTAAATAAAAGTTCATTATTTTGCATATATAAACTAATACATTTATCTTGGCAATTAAAGAATATTCCAAAACATGCATGCATAGATCTTATTTTGCATAGAATGTCCTATATGTGTCACATAGCCAAAAAAAAATCATTATTCAAATTGTTTAACATAAAAAATAAGCCTTAAAATTTTGTTGATAATTGACCAACAAAATAATAGTTACCTCCAATTATGAATAACACTACTGTCACATACTTTGGGGTCTTCAAGTTTACTACATATGAAGAATAAATAAGGTTAATATTGATTTGATGTGTATTCACTCCTTAAGTATATTAGTTAATTTCATTTTTTTGCCATAAATGTCTCAATATATAGCTTATTATAAGTATCAACAGACAATATTAATGATAATTAACAATGCAAAAAAATTGGATATGCAAATTGAATTACTTTTTTGTGACAACAACTTTTTTTATCATCTTCCAAAACTGAGTTTATCAGAATAAATTGCTCCCCATCCAAAAGAATAAATTTTGAGACAATGAACCTATTTAAATCAAATATAAAAAATTAGAAGATATAATATGGGGAAATATAAAATGAACATATGGTTGTATTATTTAAATTTACCTTGTTGTCAATTTTTCTAATTGACACAAGTGATTGCTCATCTTTCCAAATATTCAGAGGTTTTCAAATTCTCCTTCTATAAATTTTATGTGAAGTTATGTAATTGTTTTTAAATTATTAATTAAACACAAAACACAAATATAACTTAGCACTTACTTGTCTAGAAAAGTAAATATCCAATTTTTTTGTTCTTAGCTCCTAACATAGTTGTAAGAGCTCCTTGAATTTCAATTTGACTTGACATAAAAGTTAATATATAAGGAATCAATAATTTATTTAACAATAAAAAATAATGTACGATGAATGTTAGAATATACACGAAGAAGTTATATTACTGAGATTGAGATAAGAAAATTTCTTTGAAGACAACTTTTTTGGTAAACTCTCCATTTTCCTCCTCAATTTTTCCTTATTTGATTAGTATCTTTATGGTAGATTGAGAAACTCCTCAGACAAAGTAACGTACAATTGCCAGTGACTAAAAACATGTTTTGGGAAATAAATCCCAAAATAAAAGAGAAGGATAATTTTGTGTCAAAAAAAATAAAAGTATTGAAAGAAGAGTAATTCATGACTTGATTTATGTAGTAAACAATAGTGCCTAATTAAAATAGGTGCTAAAAAATCGTGACTTGAATTACCTATTACAAAGAATGTGGCTGTACTAGAGAGATATTTAATTAAGAATAGGGCTATCCCAATCCCAATGGCATACAAGAGAGAAACGAAAGACAGAGAAAGTAGTAAACGAACAAGATCCAGCAAGTATTGATAGAAATTTCCAAAGAGAGGAAACAAACAATACAAACTTTGGTGAGAGTGTGTGGTCAATTCAGGAGTGTTGAGCTTTTGTTGTCCTCACGTGAAATGCAGGGACAGAAGAAGAAGAAGAAAGGACTCGCTTGAAACAACATATTTAAAAATAACATTGTCCTATTACATTGTCCTAAAAACAACATTAGGAATAGTCTGCCTTTGTGACTTATTGTCAATGCAAAGCTCAATTTCAGAAAATTGCTTTCTAATAAATACAAAGGGTAGTCTTCATTTTTGGTTGATTTATGTTTTAACCTAAGAAAACTCTTTGTTTGGAGTGGTGGCCTGTTAGAATTTCCACATCCAACATATTTAAAAAAGTTCCATGGCATAATAACATTGTCCTATTACATAGTCCTTTAGGGTCTATGTTTCAGGCATCAAGGGTGCACCTTTTTTTTACCTTCAAAATATGGGGTGGCAAGTGTCCTAAAGAAATGGAATCAAGATATTCCTGTTGATATAAATTGTTTGTATCTCCTTCAACCTCATCAAAAGATACTAAGTTCCATTCTTCTCCTAGGAAATTTGATATTATTCTGTCATTGAGCTTATCAGTATCATGATTTTTGGGTGTCAATATGGCTCTACTTACCATATAATATGCATCCCATCCATGACTTTGTAAATTTGGGAATGTGTCTTCTATGAGCTTTTGTACTGCATTTTCACCATCCCATGGTATTGCCATTTGGTGGGAATTTGCACCATGTTGTCTACTTTAGTGTCTTCAACTCCATCTCCAATGCGCATAAGATATTGTGCAAACTCATGATCTTCAAAAGATCTCATATTTTGGCGCAAAGATAAAATCTTTGTGTAAGCCCACAAATGTGACTTTACCATACATGTTCCAATCATTTGTGCCTTATTTCCTTTTGAAACAACAGGAAGTACTTGCGAAGTCCCCTCCCATGATCATCACTTTTCCTCCAAAAGGAGCATCACAATCCAATATGTCTTTCAATGTCTGATCTAATGCTTCCAAAGCATATCTATTTGCCATGGGTGCTTCATCCTAAATTATAGCTGTTGTTTGTTTTATAAGCTTTGCAAGATCACATTGCTTACTTATTCTATAAAAGGAAGATGGCTCTGGATTGATAGGTATCTTAAATCGAGAATGAACTATTCACCCACCAGGTAATAGTGTTGCAACTATTTCAGATGAAGCTGCTAAGATAATATGCCCTTTACTCCTTAAGTTTGCAATTAGAGCATGATAAAGAAATGTTTTACCCATTCCTCTTGGTCCATCCACAAAAAAAACTTGACTTTCTTTTTGTTCAATGACATTAATAATGTTATTGAAAGCAACCACTTGGTCATGATTTAACTTGTCTATAGCTTCCATATCTTGATAAGTACTTAGACCAACAACTCTTCTTGTATAAGTCTTGGCATTGAATTATCTTCAACAGCATCTAATGTAAGACTTGGCAAATCAAAATGAGTAATCTGCTTTCCATGTTGAATAAATATGTCATTCAAATCTCTTAGTAGCTTATTTTGCATGCTTGATCCTGGTTGTACTTGAGGAGGGATAATCTTCTATCATATAGGTGAAGAACTCATCCCATGGTCTTCTAACATTCGGTTCACAATAAATCAATATGGTTGTGAACAACCTTCTTAGAGCACATGGCATTCGCAAATTGGATGCTTCAACTAAACATTCACGAATACTATTGTCACACTCTAATAATCCCAAATGCTCAGCAGATTGTTTAAAAGTGGAAAAACGGGTGCATTTGTTGTAAGTAAATCTTCCCAACTTGTTGGACCTCTTAGATTAGATAATAGAACACACAAATAGAATTTTTCTCCTTCTGAAGGAGATATGGTATAAATTATACCAATGATTTTCCTTTGTGATGTTTGACGGAACCATTCCTTATCCCTCTTATGCCAACAATAATGCTCTGGAATTTCTCTATACAAATAACGCTTGGATTCTTGATCTTTATCATTCAAGGCGAAGAATTGAGTGAGCATAGTTTTGGAATAATAATCATCATTTAAGATATCACGAATGTTTTGGTGATTATAGAATCGAACTTGATGTTGATTTGGCAAGTGAATTTGTAGCCTTTCAACAATGGATACATCCGATAAAGGTTAAATCTGAATATTTTCCAACAAGCCTCTGGAGCACAAATCCATCTTGCATCAACATACTGAATCTCATCAACATGTGAACCCTTATGAACCTCCATTGCCACACGATCTGGACCTTTGTACACATACTTGTATAGATATTTTATACTCTTGATGCTACTACATATTTCAACATTCACATGACAATTATATTTTAACAATAGCCAAGGATTATAAGGCACCACCCATCTATTATCTATTGTGACATTTCCATTTATAGGCACTGGTTCATCAAATCGCCTCTATACATTGGATAATAGTCATCACCTTGGCGAGTCTCTTGACAGAATTGTTTTGGGTAATTCTTTTTACATTTACCATCCTTCATGCATGGGCACAATGGATTAAGTGTTCCGCAAGGTCCATGGATCATGTGCTTTAGCACTGCAACATGTAATTGTGGATCCTCTTCTTTACATGGTATCTCAGCCTTGACCACACTATCATATTGTTCTGGGTCACGTAACTTGTCATCACTATCTAAAATGAACAACATATGCACGTGCGTAGTCCTCTTTTTTGAAACTCAGTGACATATATATAACTTTTTACTTTTCCTAAGACCTCTTGTTAATGACATCATCCTTCAATTGCTCAAACTTTGCTCGAAAATTCTCGTCAACAAATCTGGATGATTTTGAGGAGTTTGTAATTGATCGAGTTCATTGGCAATTTCAATCCAAGATGGATTGCATGTCATTGTAAAAAAAATATCAGGTTTACCTTCTTTTAAGACAATGGTCATCCCATCTTCATAACGTTGTGTCATGTCTCGACGACCACCAATAAATGATGATGGCAATATTGTTCTTTGTCGACATTTTCTAGGAAAAAGGAAAAGAGAAATTATGCTTTGGTATTGTTAAAGGAGGAAATTGTTGTAATTCATTACATCACTTGAGGCATAGCTTACAATCAGTACCTGCATTAATTTCCCCTACATGTAAAGCATCTTGTAAACCCTGGTATACTTCAGCACAAATGTTATTTTGATGATCCGAATCCACCTCAACCTTCCTGATTCTATCTTGACGTAGTTATCTACAACATATTATTGTAGAAGTCGTCTTGCTTGTAACAATATCGATTGGTCATTGGGACGAATCTACGAATAGAAAAAGTCATCACTAAATGATAAAACTATGAAGTAGTCTAAAGTAATAATCTGATGTAAAGATATTGCATAATTATGTTTACCTTAATCATGTAGCTATAGTATTCTCAACATGACACGATTCTGCCATTGTTGTTTTTAGTATTAAGGTCCAAGCCATGAGTTTCAAAAGGCCATAAAAGAGGATATTGTAGTGGATCATAATATCCAACGGTTTCTCGAACCCTCTTATAGTTTCCATCATGAGTTTGAACTTTAATATCTCTTCCCATACCATTGATTCCACATCTTCACCAACAATGATTGCTGCAACTTGTGAAGCACTTGGGAGACTATATTGTGGTTCATTAGCAAGACACTCTTTAATTAGGAGACTACATTCATATAGATCAGATTGTTGTCCAAGTTGTCGCAATATATGCACAAAAGGGTTATGCTGATGAAGTATTTGCTGACTTAAGTACTAATGCTTCATGAAGTTGGGGTTTCCATCCTATTTTGCAACTCGTGCTCTGTATCATATATGTATAATTGTAAGAAATGTGGCCTTGAACCTAATTCTGGATATAATCCTCCTATATTGTGATATATTGCACCTTGAGCATGAAAGGTATATATATTCCTCGACCAAGTTGGGAAGGCTTTGATCTATATGAACACCGCACGAAGTGAATGAAAATAGATGATTGTAGCTTCTAACATGCTTCCTAAAATGCTTCCCTACTTTTGAAGAGTCAGAAAAATTTGAAGTAACTCTTGAGGAGCACTTACTTGGGAAATGATAACTTTCCACCACAACAACACATTTCAAGTGATTCACGATTGAACAACCATGTGTTGCAACGATTTCATGTCCGTGGATTCGAAAATTGAGGTACAACCATTGTTGTAGTTTCTTGGAAATTTCGAGCACTATTATGAGTTGTCCGAAAGTTACATCTAATTTCTGCATAATTGATTTGATAAGTAATATAGTTTGTTTTATTCAATTTTTATAATTTTTGTATCAAGTTTGATTCAATTATATTAAAGCTTAAAAGAAAATGATGTTATGATAAGATGAGACTATATAATGTGTAAGTATTCAAATTTAATTAACGTGGAGACTAATTTGTATAGAATGATGGCATAAGAAGACCTTACACTATTTACCAATGGATATTATATCAACTTATGATTTTATTAACTGAAAAATAACTTGTAGACATTATCTAGTCCTATTGGCAATAATTATCTTAACCATATTTTATTATAGCTACATTTTTTATTTCATCATCGAGCTCTCTATCGGGTAGCTTATGTTATATTTAGTTTGAGAAGGAAGAATAATATGTAGTTTAAACTATTGTTATGTGTGGACTTTTACATATTATATATTATATTATTATGTTAAAATAATGTGTAATAAAATAATAAAACTAATATTATTATCTAATAATCTATAATCTTCTATAATTTATAATTATAATAATAATCTATAATGAAATAATAAAGTATATAACAATAAATAAAAAATTAAATATAAATTATAACAACAAACATGCTATTAAGTAATATTATTTGACTAACTATTTTGACCATGACGATTTTGATGATTACTTGGACCGACTTCATTGTCATGAGTTTGATGAACACTTGTTAAGGATAAACTGTAGTATGCATGTTTAATAATAGGTAAACATATTAAAATAGGCTATTGTTGTGTACAAAGACTTATAAGATTCACTTTGAGATGTAATTTTTCAAAACAGAATAACACATCTTAATGAATGAGTATTGCACTAACCAGCTTCAGCTTTGTGATTATAATAATTACTTAGGCGAACTTCATTAGCATGAGTTCCTTGAAACCCTTAAAGCCAAATTTTAATGGGGAATGTTTAATTAAAATAATAATAATAACCCTAAGTAAACTATTGGTAAGTTTGGAAATATGTTTAAGAATTATTATGCAATTAAAAATAATGACAAATTATTTGTTTAAGATTTTACCTTTGTTTATTTGTTGGTAGTGTGTGGATCATGCCAAATTATTGATTGAAGTCAATTGCATCGTACTTTTGGAATGACTGTTTGTGATATCATGTAATGGCAATCTTGTTGTAGTACATGTTTCATTCATTCGTTTCTCCTGTTGAATGCGTGCTTGATAGTCTTCTCACCTTCTAGCTAAATATTGTTCCCTCTATTCTGGAGTCATCATGCATCTTCTTTGTTTGGCATATTCCTTCCAACTTGGTCGTTGTTGCTGGCTTAATTAATGATTTCTCTTATTATCCATGTTATATTGTATAACTGAAACATTAAGCAAACTTTCTAATGATCAAATGTCATAAATAATTGCAATATAAGAATATGTAAACAACATACGAAACAAATTAAAAAAATAAATGTTATTTTAATCTATCTATTTAAATCTATTAGCACCATTTGAATTTTATATAGCTATTTATAAATGTATATTTAAAATTGTATCATCATTGTAGCTTCAATTAATGAAAAGTGAATCTAATATCATTATTAGAAAAGAGTTTTTACTATGTCAAGTTATTATAAGAATATTATTAAGATAAAGTTCAACAACTAAGTATTATTATTGAAAAATCTATTATGGTTTTTGGGTAATGTAATAGGTAAATTGAATGAATGTTAGTAAATTTTATTGATATGTAAAGAAAAATAAATACATAGGGGGCATATGGCACATAGTCAAAAAAATTATTTTTGAGAATAGAAGACACTGTATTTGGTTTTTAGATAGAAAAAAATTAGCATTCATAGGAAAATTAATTCCCAAGGCATAATTTTTGGAAGTATGACATTTAAATATTATATCATCATCTTTAATGTAACGTAATTTTAAAAAGTTTATCCATGAATACATTAAAATTAAATTTGTGAAAAGGTACATTTATTTAAAAATTTAAAAGAAAATAAAAGGGGAAGAAATTTAATTTGTATTCGATAAAAGTTAATGACATTTATGCTAATTTTTTTTTTAATTTAAGCAATGCAAAGAAAGCATAATTAAATCACACAAGGTTAACTTGAATTATGTGAAAAATTAAATATTTTTTCATGGTTTCAATAGTGTCAAACCCATAGCACATAGGTTATGAAAAAAAATTAAATACTTGAGTTCCTGAACACAAAGAATGTTGCTGGTATAGTGTTTGTGCTTCAGATAATGAAGTTGTAAGAAATTTGATAGAAGTGATATTCAACTTTCAATGTCGTTAGTAAGAAAGGTCTGGAAGCAAAATGTGGGTGGTGATAAGAAAAATTATTATATACCCAAAAAAAAAGAGAAGGATAATTTTGTGTCAAAAAAATAAAAGTATTGAAAGAAGAGTAATTCATGTCGTCATCTATAGAGAATATGAAAACCACATCATCATACCTTGTCAGCGTGAAATATATATCCATCCAATTTTCAAACTTGTATCCAAGAATTATTGCATCCAAGAGAATGAACATAGTAAATCAGTAAATCTTCAACCAAAAAATGTTTCAAAACAAAAACAGGTATGTCTTTTAACACACACAGAGTCAAGTTTTAACTGGGTGACGATGTAAAATGTGTTTACACTATTGGTACATATCAATAAATCTCACATCAATTTAATATGAATGATAATTTCACACTAACATCACAGAAATCTTGCACAAAAGTTGTATTGAATAGTAAGGAGTAGAATGAGGAATAAATATTTTTCTTATTTATTTTATTGTATCATTGAATTAGTCAAACAATTAAGCCACACTAATACATTCCATTATAATCAATATACATACTATTGGATTTGAGGTTTTAGAACAAAAGAACTTAAAATAATGTAGCATAACCAATATACGTATCAATGATAAATCCAATACACATAAATCTAACGTTACTTTACTTCCAGCAATTTTGAAGTTATAAAATCTAGTAAAAAATATAATCATTAGAAGTTACCTATTGGTAAATCATGCTATTTTATATATCCCTGCCATTATTTGCTTTCTCTTGCCAATGCTAAACTTGATATCGTTTTCGTTTTTCTATGGTAGTAAGATTAGCAAAAAGAAAAAGGAAGCAAGTGGATCAATTAGTTGGAAGTGAGGGAAACGGGAATGTACGGGAGTTGGAGATAGAGGGTTAAAGGTTTAGTGAATGATGAAAGAAGAAAAATGATGAAAACTGAAAAAAAAAATGAAAGAAGAATGAAGGAAGTTTAAAACTGTTATAAAAGTGGAGTAACTGATCCATTGGTTAATGGCAAATTTAGAAAGTAAATTGTGCACTAAACAAAGGCAACTGAATTATTTGTAAGGGCAATAAGGGAAAGAAAAAGTTGGACACCAAATGCAAGGTATTCTCTTTATCTATTGTTATAGATTATAGATAAACATTATTGATCATTATGTAGATTAAAATTATTTAATGGAAAGAAATAATTTATTTTATGACATTCTAATATTGATTTAACAACACGGTAAAAATATAATGTTAATATATAACATGCCAATATTATAATGATTTATTTTGTTTCTACTATATTCATCATAAGATGAAAAGACTAATTCCTTTGCACATTATATGTGGACCTACTTAAGAAGCTAGACGTTGGCCATTGATTTTAAAATATTCCATTTTTAGGGCAATTGAACCGTTGATATTGGTTAGGAAATAAGAGGCCTCTTACAATATTATAATGATTTAGGGTTTAATAACTCTCAACTTTGCATAAGAAATTAAAAAATTAATACTATATAATAGTTTCTATGGTGGAAGATTAATAATGATTTATCTTAAATATTCCAAATTCAAAATTTCAACTTATTTTATTTTATCCCGACTTGAATAATGAATGATCTTCCACCAATTATCTCATGTCTGCAACAATTTAAAATATATTTATTCTTTTAAGGTATTAAAAAATGACACTCCACCTCATTTGTTTGAAAAACCTACACTCCAACCTATTTTACTAAGAATATGCATGGTACATTATATTCTATTTTATAATTTCATTTTTTATAAATTAAATACCAAATAATAGATATAATTATAAAATAAGTAATGAATTTAATTTAATAAAATATTGGTAGATAATTTTTTGCTGAATATGTCACTTTCTTGACCTTTTATCGATTCATGATAGATTGTTTTATACTGTCAATTATAGAAACTAAATTCATACATAATATTAAAAATTATATTAAAAGTTAATAATAATTGTTTTCATTTAAAAATCAATATTAAGAATTTGAAATAAAGAAGATATAAAAATTAAATAAATATTTAGAATGATATAAAAATATAAAAATAAATATTAATTATTTTTTAAAATAAATAATATTAGTCATAAATAACATTAATATAAAATATAATTATATGTAAGAGATTTAAAACATTAAGGAAGAGATCATGGTTAATTGCATTGTTTTAATAGTTAGATAAGTTTTGGGCTCCTTTTTACCTTTAATTCCCATTTTTTGAGTGTTGTATAGTTACATGGGCTCCAAGGCCCAGGCCACTCAAAGATAATATATCCAAAGGTTAGCCCTCCCCCAATAAGAATCTCCTACTCATCAAGCCTTTACACTGCCGACATGAGCCTGGTGGGCAAACCTCATATTCTTTTACCAGAAATTTATGTGAGATGACCAACAAAGACTTCTTTTACTTACTAATAAACTAAATAGGATTTCGCTTTCATCTCAAGGATCTCCTTACTCGAGGGTGAGAACAAGAATCAATCGATTGAATCACAAACATATTTTTTCTTTTTTTTTTTGGCTACTCTCTTCCTCTTCTATTGATCAATAAGCTTTCCCGATGATAGTGCTAGCTTACCTCACTTTCCCCGTATCAAGGTACCTCTAATCCCCTTTAAGTGAAAAGTGAAAACAATCACACTTTTAGAAGACTGACTAAACCCTTCTATCACAGGAGAGGTTCAAAACTTGTAGGAAATACAACCATCCATGAAGAGCCGCTTCAACTAGTCATCCCGGAACACGAGCCTTGGTTGGAGAATCCATACCGCTTACTTGGAACAAACAAAGGATTTTACCGGAACTCTACATATGTCAATATCCGTTAAGGAACCCATACATCTTCATTTAATATGTATCTTTACCTTACTATTACAAGTGGAAGTACTTGGTGACACACAATAGCCGTTCGGTACCACATTACCTCCCCAACCTTATCTATGTGTCGGCATCCATTCATGAAGTCAGCTTCGTTTCTTTGCTTTGTCTCGAACACATTCTTATGAGCAACGGAGCAGACTTTCTTTTGCTTCTTGGTTGATTTCTTCTATTCTTCCGAAGGCCTATGAAAATGGAATCCTTAATGAAAGCGGACTAAAAGCTTTCTTCCTAGTATCCACGTTAGCTACTTCCTTAAGGGTTCAATATCCGATTAGACCTTTTATTTTCTAATCCATTTCAACTCTGCGAACCCTTGAATAGATTAAGGAGACTCGCGTGAGACGAACGAGACCTTTTTGAGATATCGCACCTATCGTTCTTAAGTTGGGAAGCGAATGGCTTCTTTTTGATTGCCTTAGATAGCTCCATCTTCCCTATAGGAAAGGTTTCTGCTTTGATACTTTCTATTATGATCCGAGCGCGAGAAAGATGAACTAAATTGTGCTAAGAAGAATCTTACTAGAGACTCTGGCAACCAAAGAGAAGAGGAGGTTTGCTTGTCATTCCAAAGAAGTTGCTTTGCCCTTATTAGTAGGGTTTAAAGGCGCTACCTAACGCTATGGAAATTTCATTTCAGGGATTCGTTTCATGCATGCTTATATATATATTTTAATGGATTCTAACTTCAACCATAAAAGCTGTTTTGTTGCCAACATTGCCGTAGTAAAATCTTTGGTGTTGAGAGCGTTGTATTGTCAACTACCGTTGACCCTTCGCGACTTGAGATCTCGCTTCCTTCCTATCCCATCACAGAGGCGCTTCTACTTTGCTACGGCTGAATGGAAAGCTCCTATTAAGCTTAAGCTATTTTAATTCCGCCCCTTCCTCATTTTCCTGTCAATGAGTGAACCTACTATAGCTATAGATATTGCCCCTTCCTTCGACTAATAAGAAGAATAAGAGGACTGTGCTAGTGAGAAGCTGATAGCGAGACTTGAAGGCTTAGAGCCAATGGATCATCACTACATAGAAATTCCTAACTCATAGGACAGGGCCAGTTAGAACCAGGCATTGAGGAAGAAAGTCATTCCTTGATGTAGGCAGGCTTCATTTCGGCGAGCTCTTATACTCAAGGCTTTAAACTCTTCTCTAGTGCCTATGAGATATAGCTCTATTGGTTACCCCAGGAAGATTATCTTATAATAGTTGTTCCCATCCATTTGTGTAGTGTAAGCCTACCCCTTAGTTATGGGTGACCCTTTCACTTTGGCTTTTCTTTTAGCTCGTAGGTGAATCCATCACAACAATTGCTTTCGCTGGAAGAGTTAAATGTACGTACTATTTATTGATCCCCCGTGTAAGCCCCCAAAAGAGGCTTTAATCTAAGCCATCCTTAAGGCCAGTTGAGGAATTAGGCGCTAGGCTATTTATGACCTTCGAAGCCTAACCTTTGATTAGGGCCTTCTTCAATCTGGTTTTGACAATCGACTAATTTATCGTTTTTGCCTCCCTATGGCAATCAGTGGCATCCGCCGACAAGCGAGTTCGGATGCACAGGGATGGCCCATTGGTAGTAGGATTCTGATCAAAAAAGTTTGCTGATAACCTAGAGCGTAGAGCAAGTTCCCCAACCCATTGAGGATCTACCACACGACCCGAAACATAGCTCATCGAATGCTTCCACCCTGCTAGCGTTCTACGATTTATATTGTTCTTTTAGTTTGTGACCTAGTTGCCATTGTCTTTCCCCTAAAGGAGAATGCCCTCAATCTCGGGAAAAAGAGAATAGCAAGATGGCGGGTGCGTCTTGAATGAAGCTGAAAACGATCTTGTGTATGTCACAAGGAAGGTGGTCAAGGAAGTAGCTCACTACCTCGCCACTTGGTAGTTGAGTCCTTTTGTGCCCCTCGCTACTTATTTTATTATTATTATTATTAGTCGGGTCCTTTCACCTCGATAGAGAACTTTACGATCCTGACTCATAACTTCGAGCTGAGCCGCCCTTCAGGTTAAGTTACGACTACGATAGCTCTCATGACCGAGAGGATTGGATACATACGGGAGAACCTTGCGCCTCAAGGCCAGCGCTTTCTGGTAGAGATGTGGAACTTTTTTCTTTTCTTGTTTTCTTTAAAAATTCATTATTATAACACTACTTCGTATGCTTTCTTTCTACGACTCAATATCCCTGGGCTTCTTCGTCTACCTTTGGATAAAACCTTCCTTAATCCCGACGCCCCGCCCTGAGCGCAACGCTCTTGATTCCGCTTATTACATTACATCCTAGCTCGGATTAAGAACCTTACCTCCTCTCGTAGGGTTACTCCGCCTTGGCTGCCTATTTCGTTTGTGTTCCATGTATGGTGCCCTCGTCGTAAACTGGAAATCTGTTACCACTCCTTGACCAGATCCCAAGTAGCACAGATGGCCCTAATTTGAGGAAGTTTTGGGGATCCCTATGTGATCTACCGAATATTGGTACATAAAGGCCTAAAAATGAGCTTGAATACTTGGACCCGATTTTGGGGTTGGAGCAACTGCCAGCTGAAACAGCAAATGTTGCAAAACGGAGTAGAAAGCAGGACCGTCACAATGGTCCACCCCATTGGTCAATAATGGCAACAACAACTACACAAGAATGATTAGGACTATCCCAAGTCAACGACGCCATAGTTGTCATGCATGGGCGAATCACAGTTGCAAAGTCTAATTTAAGAATGACCCGTTTCTTATGTAATTTTGCTAAGTTATAAATAATAATAGGTTAAACATTAGAGATACATTTTTTTTAAAATTATTTTTAGGATTGTTGTCAAGCTCTCCCTACTCTCTCTTAATCTCTCAGATTTTGCATATAACTATCAATAAAGATAATTAATATATTAATTTGTAACAATTATTTAATTTTTTAGCTTTATTATATATAATTATATTTCATATGAAATGTTGTATTATTTATCATGCATTATAAATGTATATATTAATTTTTATTTTTTTATTTTAATATTAGTTTAAATATTTATTTAATTTTCATTTATTATTTATATAAAATATTTACCCTCAATTGCTATGCTGTTATAGGAAATAACAATAAAAAATTCACTCGTTTACCATATATACACCTATTAACACAATAGAAAGGGACAATTCCTTATTACAAAGGAAGCATAACCAGAGACAGGAATGTGGAGCAGAAGCCATTTTTTTCCTTAATAATAATAAAAAATCTCTCATTACACCATATATACGCCTAATCCTTAATCCACTATTATTTTCTTCCCACATGATGATGCAATCTCTCATTCCTCTTTATTCTTCTTTACGCCCACTAGGCCACAGCATGCATTTCTCATTTCACTCAGAATCAACACATGCTAAACGCTTTTAGCAGCCAAGCCAATTTTATGGGCCTTAGGATATTCAGGCCTAACCCACATTGGGCCTCGTCAAGTGCAACACGAAAATTTTCTTTGCATTTTGCACGCGCACCTCTCTCCCTCCTCTACTTTTGCTTCCAGACAAACGCCTCAAAAAGTAGGTAGTCTGTGCTGCCTGAAACTTCTTTTTCCAACTTCCGCTCTTTTTCACTTATGGCGGCCAATCCAAAACCCTAACCCCAGTCTCTTTTTCCTCTCATTTTCCGTCACTTTCCCGAGAAAAGCAAAAAAAATTCCAATGGCCAGGACTCGCTTTCAATTCAGATCCCACCTCAACCGCACCTCCTCCACACCTCCCTCGCACACCGCCCCCCTCCCGCGTCAACCCTCGCCGCTCGCTTCCTTCTCGACATCCGCTCCATCATCGGTTCCCACTTCACTCTTGGCCATCCTCTCCATCTTCAATTAAATTCAAAATTTACGGTTTTTGGATTCAAGAATTGTTGTTCACAGCGGACAGCTTCATTCCGAAGATAAGCGATGGACTTCGTGAAAGAACAAGCCCCTTCCTTACCCCGTCTGTCAAAAGATAAGCACACATTCCCCCCTCTCTCTTTCTTTCTTAATTTCGCTTCTTTATTTTAACATGTATGTGTATATAATCATCAAAACACTTGTGTTCTGCTTTCTTTGTGTTGTGCTTTTGTTGTGTTGTGTTCTCTCTCTTTTTTTTTCTTCTCTCGTTGCTTCTTTGTTTGTTTTTTGTGTTCCGTGCTTGTTTGTTTGTTTGCTCAATGGAAATTCGAACGTACCTCTCTTGCCCTTCTTCCAAGCAAGTGTGTGCAAGTGTATGGATTGGGAAGGAATCCAGTTCTTGATGTGGGGGTCGGCTCACGGTCAGAGAGTTGCCAGTCCTAGTGCAACGGGTGTGTGGGGGTCGGGCTCACGCCATCAGTTCGCGCCCTGGTCTATGCACTTTCACATGCTTGTTAAGAAGGGGAGGACATGGATGCTACAACCAAGGAGTATGGAACATCGAAGGAATTGGGTTCTTGATGTGTGGATTGGGCGCACGTCAAGAGTCCAAGTCCGAGCGAGAGCTTTTGATGTGGGGGTTGGGTCACCGTCATCAGTTTAGTGCTCTTCAATGTTCCATACTCTTTGCTTCCAAGCATACATGTATTGGTAATGGTTCCTTTCCATGTATTTTTTTTTCTTTTTTTTCCTTCTTGAACTTAACGTGGTACCTTGTGATGAAAACCTCCTGCATCATCCATTGATTCATAGCTAATTTTCCTCACTTCCTATTTGTTTTTTTTTTTCATCTTTTTTCGTTGGTGTTATCCTTCTTTTATGTTGTTTCCCTAACCATCTCGTGGATTTTCTTTTCCTTCTTTTAGTGTTTTGGAAGCAATTTTCATTGCCAACAAGGTAATATTTCTTTCTTGGCATTATGTTTCTTACATTTCATTATTATTATGTTTGTTCTTTGTATGTTGCTAATAGTATGGTATTCTTGCATACCAAAAAACCTACTGCTTACCGGAGTGATGCCGCAATGGTGACCACCACAGAAGGTGGAAGCAGCATATAGCGTCAAGTCTTCTGGGGTTTGTGTGTGACCGAGGAGCGCCAGTGATCCTTGACGATGGTGCACAAAGGAAATAACATGGCAGAGGATGGCTCCCATCTTTTAAGTGGCCACCGTGGAAAGATAGGATTTGGTGCCCGTCTCGATGCATGGGTACTCCCAATAACAAATGATATTGAAGCTGTGAGTATTTTGATATTGATGTTTTGGGATAATCTTAGAGTTTAACATAATCTTAACTTTTTTTTCCTTAATGAATCCTCAAATGAAGTTTTAATCACACTTATACTCACCATTTATAACTAATACAAGCTGTTTTGACTCCTTTAAAAAGATCTACTTTAGCTTTTGATAAAGAAACGCTTTAGCCAGGAACTCAAGTATAGATTTTAACTGATTTTCCACTCTTGCTACATCGTGGTTTGGTAATGTTTACTTTAAACCTCTTGATTGGTATTGGTGTCTCTTTATATTGTCATTATGATACTAATGGTTCTTATTCAAGGTTTTGATCGATATGTTTGTCTTTATTTATTTGTTTCACCTATCCTATTTATTGAGTTGTGGTTTTATGAAGCTCCTATTATTGGTGTTCCTTAATTGTGATTCTTTCAATAAGTCCGATTGTATTCATATTTTTTTGGCTGTATTTATTGAGCAAAACATAACTATTTCTTAAAATGCATGTTTATCCCCATTTCTCCAATTGTATCTCTTCTCAATGTAGTGTGATACAAAAACTCTTGCAGTTATTACATGCAGCCCAAAAAATTCCAATGGTCAGTACTATCATTTGTAAAAGATCCTTTATATTCAAACTTATCACATGATTGTCGCTGTAGCTCATGCTTCATTTGATCTATTTTTCAATTTTAATATTAGACACTGCTACTATAATTCTAGGAATTTAGCAAAGGTAATGCTCTTTTTTGCCAATGGTATGTTTGTGTCTAATCTGAGCAAAAATGTGAGATTTGACAAAATCAAGTTTAACCTTTCAATTCAGCTATTGTTCTATTATTACTATTACTATATTAGCCTTTTGATTTGTATCATGACATTGTTTACTATTACTATATTAGCTTTATTTATTTTTATTCTATGATGTATTGTACCTTTTTGGATTGCTCCACTTTGTTGAAGAGTTTGAGCATGTTTCAATTATATATATCAAAAGAATTGTATGATGTATTATATCAGCCTAGAAACCATGAAAATACAATTGAGAGCAACTGGAGAGTTAGTCTTAGATTTTTTAATCTTTTATTTAGTATTCTCCGCGCTTGGTGTTTGTGTTTTTTTAATATGTTTTGTTCTGCATTCAGCGGCTCTGCTACTATTTTTTGGCTCCTGTTCTTTGCCTTTTTCTCTCTATTAGTCTTGGTGAATGGTTGCTGCTATGTAGTTACTTATATAAAGTTATTAGAGATGTCATGTACTGATGCTGGAAGGGTTGTTTTATGTGTTTGGGTTGTCTTTGCACCTACTGCTAGGATGCCAAAACAATACTATATGCTGCCTTTGTCTTTGTTTTGTATGATTCTCTTCCTTCTACTTTTGCTCCTCTGGGTTGGGGTTGAGTATCAATAATTGTCAAAAAAATTGAATGGAAGACAACCTATAAGTAACTCTAAAATGAGAACCTGTAAAATTGTATGAGTTTTTGAAGCCCAATACAAATTATTTTGGCCCTCACTTGATGCTATGAACATGGTTGATTGTGAGGCCTCTTGATTTTTTACAATTATGATTAGTTTTACATGAGGTTGTGAGTTGAAATTTGGGTAGAAAATGGATACTATGATGACAGCCTAACATTGTGTTGTAAAGGTGTCTGTGAAAACTAGGAAGGGTTTGGCTGTTAGTTGTTTGGCGTGTTTAATAATTATGAACTTTCAGTGTATTTGAGCTAACTTGATACCCATATGAAGTTTTAAACAATGCAGATTTTTTAGCTATTTAAATATCAAACTATTTACTTTTGTACAATCTAGGGAACAACTAAAAATATTGTAAATTTCCTTGATATCCAACTATTATCTTCTTTTAAATTTTATCTTACTATCTTGTGTTTTTTTTTCCTGTAATTCCAATATTTTTCGTCCATGCATTGCACTGATGATACAACACTTGCTTGATTATGGATCAATTGAATTTTGTTCCATTGTTTAGATTATGTTTAAATATAGTATTCCCCATTTCCCAATACAAACCACTACTTTAGGGTGATACTAATTCACCATATAAATATATAATCTCTACATTACGAACTAATTATGAGTTTATTTTATTATAGACAAATAGTTTTCTAAGGATTGAGGAACATTTAAAATAAATTTATTTTATATAAACATTCTAAATTTCCGATTTATTTTTGTAAACAATATATATATATATATATATGTGTATACAATTTATTTATATTAAATATACATTTTATTTCTATTATTGTGCATCACACGGTTATTATTTCCAATTATATTTATATTAATTTCAATTAAATAAATTGAAATATAATTGGAATTAATACAATGTTTATTTAATATAAATATAATTGAAATTAATATTTAATGGAGCATTGGTAGGTGGCATACACCAATTGCTCAATCATAGTTACTTGAAAAGAAAATATATAGCCCAAAACTCCAAATCACTGCTTTCTTATATAAAACAAATGTAATGTCAATTATGAAATTTAACACTCATCCAAATTTCAATTATATAATTGTATATTGAAAATCTCTCACCAAAGATCATAAACATTTATTTTCAATCAATTTAAATGTTCAACTTATACATTAAATTTATATATATTAATTACTTAATTTTACATTCACTATTTTACTGCTACGTTGTGCGTAGCAATGGATATTTCATTAGTTCTCTTTGATTGGTCCTAATCACTTAGGGTTAGATTCTATCATTTTCTCTATAATAGGTGTTATACTAATTTTCAATCTGATATACTTATTATTATTTCAATCATGTATTGTGATTATTCATCCGTCTCCACATTCCTATCTTCATGTTCATTTTTGTGATAACTTTTTACGTTTAACATTCAGTTTTCATATAACAATGTTGGTCATATCATTGTGCTGTAAAATTTTACCTTTAAGTTTTAGTGATACTTTTATCGCAAATAAAATCCAATGCGCTTCTCCATTATTTCTCCATTACTTTAGATAATAAAAACCAAATATTTAAATCTTATGCCTTTTGGTATAATATTGTCCCTAACTATCACTTCTATGTCAAAAATTGTATGTCTCTTGTCAAACTTGCATTCCATATATTTCATGCAACTATCTTTCCAGAATATTAAGTTGATTAATAGAGGCACATGAATGCTTTACACTAACACGTCCTCTATGCGAATGTCCCTTTTGAGTTTAAATCTTGAACAATTAATTATACTGGGATAACAATGATTGAATCTATAATCTTTTAGTCGATGGCTCTAATATCATGTTATGAAATTATCTCTCTTAAAAGTTTAAACTAATAGATAGAGGTACATAAACAATTTCGTACTCCGTCTTACTTCTAGTTATGCAAAAGTCATGTCAATAAAACTTCTCTCCATAATTCTTAACTTCCTATCTATTTTTTCTCTCATTTCTCATGTAGCAACTATATCATTGGCAAATGAAAAAAAAAAAATAGTCATGGTATCGGGTCCATATATTCAATCCATAAACGGTAAAATTTAAAAACAACAGAATTAACGTTTTCTAATTTTCCCCACGATGACACGACTCTTTCTATAACTAGGTCTACTTTAGATGTTGGATTTGGATCCTCTAAAGGGAGGATCTCACTTTAAAGATTAAAGTGAGCAATTTCACTTGTAGATCAATAAAGTGAAGAGGCCTCAACTTTTAGATTTATTGATCCAAATGATAAAACCTCTTCACTTTACTCTCTAAATTCTCTTAGATGTATGTTACATGCTACAATGCTTCATGGTTTACACTATGCAACATAGCAAGAATGGGAACATAACTCTAAACTACATTAGTCATGCAAATAAGCTAGCCTAGAAAAGTGCATATTAGAGCTGATAAATTATGTATTTACAAATATAGCAGGAACATAAATCCTTGCCGAAATCAGCAAGTAATTCAATTCACTTTAGTATCCATTTTTTCTATTAGATGTGGCTTATTTGCTTTGCTAATGTAGCAAAATTGTATGCAACAAAAACTAAGCTTTATTTAACTAAGGGAGATAGCAACATAGACCGACAATCTAACAATAACATTAGTACCAAACATAGATCTCAACCTTTACAAAGAAAACAACAAAAAAGGGAAGAGAAACAAAAAAGCTAGGTGGAGCTTCCTCGGCCACCGCCGTGGCACCCCTCTTTGCAGTGCCATCGCGCGCTGTGGCAGATCAGCTTGTCGCGTGTGCTGTACTTCCTTGAGTGCGTTGCCTCCCTTCCTTCACAACCACGACCAGGCTACGCCGCCATCCTTCTGCCATCGCCGCGTAGAAACCGCGGAACGCTCCTTTCTTCACCATGTGACCAAGTCTGAAGTTTTCCCTGCATCGCCATCTCGGATCCATCCTCCCGCTCGTGAACCATCGCATCACTACACGGCGAGCTGGACCTCTTCCTCTTCCATCGCAAGTTTCCTTTCATAGTCATCATCATCACGGCTTTGCCGTGCTCCCTCCACCTTGAAGGCCCGCTCCTCCTCCCTTGCATGCTCTCATTCCTCCATCAATGAACTTCTCTATGTGCCCAAAGCTCAACCCCTTTGTTTTGTTCCCCAAAGAATGATAACCAAACCCATTAATCCCTCACCCTAACAACATTTTTCCCCTTTTTTTACTTATATATGTTTTTTTATTTTTATTAATTTTGCTTTTCTTTTAGCTAGTGTGAGTTGCATAGATATGGGCTTTGTTTTAATTTTTTTGTTGCATGGATTTGGGCTTTGTTTTAATTGTACTATGTTGGGTTGTGATTTTTTTATTTTTTTAAAAATAAAATATATAATAAAAAAAAGACTTTTGCTTTCTTTAAAATAAAAACCGTTTGATGGGCTTTGGTTTAATCATTTTTTTTAAAAAAAGTTGTTATTTCATTGTGTTTTTATTTTTTTGCATTTATATTTCATTGGTTTAATAATTTTTCATTGTGTTTAAAAAAAGGGAGCCATTTTTTTCAATCACAGTAGCGGTACATTCTTACCCTTTCATAAACCACTCTGTTTGAGTATTCAAGAAAAAAAAATGAATTATTATGTTTATAGATTATATTCAAAGTCATACTTTATATACACTGTATTAGTGCACTAGCTCTTTGTTTTTGTGATTATTACACTAGCTAATAAACCTATATCATAAATCTTCTGCTGAATTGGTTACCATACCAATTGTTTACGTTTTATGCCATCAATTTTGAAGGATGAATTAGTTTTTAACTCATTCATAGCATATAATTAATTTTATTTATTATCCAATTGGAGGGCCTAGAATAACTAGGCCATTATGAAGCAGTTTCATATAATATCAAAGACTTAGTAATGTAGATCTGAAATTTAGCAATAACTGGACTACTAGTAATTAAATATAAATTCAAGCTATAAGTTATAATTGTTTTCTTTGCAATTATATATATTTGACATATAATTAATCTATTACCTATTATTTCTTCAACAAATACGTAACTAAATTGATAAATTAGAATTAAGTAAAATTGCACATGTTAAGGTTTTACTGGACATAATATATGAATTTCATATAATTTTAACTATGTTCATCTATAGTCCACCAATACTCATGTGTTACATCATATGGCATCTTGAT
The DNA here is from genome assembly GCA_030441495.1 of Dalbergia oliveri. Taxonomy (NCBI): domain Eukaryota; kingdom Viridiplantae; phylum Streptophyta; class Magnoliopsida; order Fabales; family Fabaceae; genus Dalbergia; species Dalbergia oliveri. The sequence goes on from JAMLFY010000016.1 coordinate 2,292,052, forward strand.
TGTCTAGGAATGAGATTAAAAACTTTTAAAATTTAATAAGCAATTTATTAAATTTAATGATTAGTATTTGAATGTTAAAATTGTTAAAATTGTAATAGCCTTCTATTTCCCTATTTTTTTCATTTAATCTAAAAAGGTTTTAATTGAGATTATATATATAATTATGTTTTTAAGTTTTCCTTTTATAATTTGTTTAATTAAATAACCATATTTTAAATGATACTATATTTTTTCTACACTAAAAAACATAAATATAAACATATTGTATTTTTTCTACACTAAAAAAAATATATAAACATATAGTATTTTTTATACACTCCATCAATAATATCTAAAACAACATATAGAAAAATTTGCAAGATACATATTTTCCAAGTTACAAAAAATTCCATAAATAAATGTGTATCTATCAAATTGTTTCATCTACTCCAAATTTTCTTTCGGTTTGGGTTTCTTTCTTTTTAAAGTGGAACCTACAACTTTAGATACCATAAAATATGGTGTTTGATAATTTTTTGCCTTTAATTTTATTTCTATGTTTTTGTAGTATACATTTATTACAAACATAGAAAAAAAAAACTAGCAAGTGGATGTTTATTATTGATAATCTATAGTCATTTAATTTGGTTTTAAATACGCTTCATACCACTAAGTTTATAGGATGAATTATTTATTACACACTACTCAAGGTTTGGAAATGTGTGTGGACATACCGGTTACAATTTACTAATAAGTAAGTCATTATTGGCATATTAAACAGTTTCATATTAATTATATTTGTAACATGTTGGCAAATTTAGTTTCACCTATTTGTTCTGCACCTTCCCACCATGCCTTGAAATACTCTCATGGTAGCTTTTGTTTTTGCTCCAAATTTGTCCTTATGGTTTTTGCGTTGTCATATGCTCTATTATTCTCATGATTATATTTTTCTTTGTATTATTTGCATTATGTTCATGACAGAATAAATGAGGCTTTTGTTATTGGCTTTGGTTTTACAGGACATTATAAAGGAGCTTCATTCTAATGGGAAAAACCATTGAAGAAATTGTGAAAGTTCTACAAAGGGTTCCTTATACACCCCAGAGCTGTCCCTGCCATTAAAACGACTTATGCTTGTGTGTGTGTGTGTGTGTGTGTGTCTTTTGTTATTTATTGCTTGTTAAGTATGTTTTAATAATTTTTGCAGGTGTGATTTCAAGATTGTAAGCGATGCAAATACAATTTTATTAATTGAGACCATGTTGAGCCATTTAGGAATAAAAGAATGCTTCTGATATTAACACTAACCCAGATTATGTTACTGAAGAAGGAAGGTTAGGAATCTTGCCTTATCATGATTGCAACAAATCTCCACATGGTTGTGGTCTCTGCCCTCCAAACATGTGCAAGATTTGTATTCATGCATCACTTACTTTTACTAAAGTTTAACAAATAAATAAATTAGTTAATAAAACTACCCTCGATTCCTAAATATCATTGAAAAATTGGATTTCATATTTAGTCTTTATTTAAAAAAAAAAATTATAGAATGACTTTTACCCTATTTTGTCTAAAGATACCATTTGATATCATAGTTGTGTCCTATGGCATCAATCAATCAAATGAAATAAAATGGATTGAAGTTCTATAAAATGATCATAGAATTTCCTCTTTTTACTATTTGCAGCTAATTTTAAATTTTTATCATTGCAAAACCTAATTTTAGAGAGAATCCAAGATTCAACGTCTACTGAAAAAAACAAGATGTTCATCTATCTTGAGAATGGAAGCGGATTACTACCCAAACTCAAGTGTTAGCTTTCCTTTTTATTTTCTATCACAAAAAATAAAACTAAGCCTTATGTGTTAACATATGCATATGCAGGTAAAATCTAGGCCATTAGTTTCTAAAATGTTCTCAAATGTTTCACCATAATTATTGAAGAAAAAGCTTGCAACCATTCTTTCTCTTAATCACACAAAGAATATAGTTTCTCTCTTTTGCCACCACTTGCTTTTGTATTTTATTGGGTTTTAGTTAAATAAATTATATATGGTAAATAAAATTTTGGAAATTGATAAAACAAAATAGGATAATTAATTTATGTGTTTTATGGTTACAGATTACAAAATTTGTAGTTTGTTAAATTCAAATTGATTTTCAGTTGATTTTAACTTTACTAAATATTTTATCTATATTACATGTATTGTATATATTGAATAGTATTTTATTTTGCTATAACATAATAGTAAGAATTTAAAAATTATTTGCAATATTTTTCCACTTAAATCAAATTTACTTTTGTTATTATTGTCAGAATTTCTAATAAAAAATTATAGATTCTCAATTTGTAATATTTGTATTATCCTTATAAAAGTTAACTAGATTAAAATTAAAATAACTATATATTAATCTATCAGGTAATGACATCATAATTTTTATAATTTAATTTCAAAATAAAAAAGTAATTTGATGTTATTTTTAAATTAAAAATATACATCTTTTGCTTTTAATTTATTTAGTGGTCAAGTTTAAATTAAAAAATGACCTATATTCTAAAGAAAATTAATTTAACATAATACTTTACATTAAAGTCTTAATTATTACCTCAATTTGATAGTTCATAAAGACATATTTTTTGTGATTTTAAGAATTGGATAAGGTGTTTCAAAGATGAGGTGAAACATCTCCTCATTTAAATAAATGTTAAGAATATTTTGAAAAAATATATAATGAACTCATCATTCCTTATGTTACATTATCGCTCTCTTTTAATATTTTTTAATTACAATAAAAAACAATTGCACAACGAATTCTGAACCTAAGAAAAAATATTATTATTTTTTATTCAACTTTTTCAGAAGCATTGAAACAAATATATAAGTAAATATATTTTTGAGTACTTATTATCAAAATAAAGAAATTTTTCTCTCCTAATAATCACGTTCAAATGGATCTATTATGAAGAATATAATCAAACAAAATAATCAATAATTTTTTATTTCATATAATTTTAATTACTACCATAGCTTATTTTAAAAGTATTTTTATTGAAAATAATTATCATAAAATATTAATAAATCCGTGCAATCACGATTATTATTTCTAGTATAAATTAAACTCTAATTTATATGTATTGTTCTCCACTCTTCAAGTCAAAACATACCAACTATATGCATTATCCTCCACTCTTCAAATTAAAACATATCAACTCTTTAAAGAGTAACTTAGGCTGTTAAGTAGAAACATATTACACTAGCTTTTTTTTTTTATAAATATTACACTAGCTAATAAACCTATAACATAAATCTTCTGCTGAATTGGTTACCATACCAATTGTTGAAATTTTATGTCATCAATTTTTAAGGATGAATTAGTGTTTATCTGATTTCTAGCATATAATTAATTTTAATTATTATCCAATTGGAGGGCCTAGAATAACTAGGCCATTATGAAGCCGTTGCATATGATATCAAAGACTTAGTAATGTAGACCTAAAATTTAGCAATAACTGGACTACTAGCAATTAAATACAAATTCAAGCTATATATAGTTGTTTTCTTTGCAATTGTATATATTTGACATATAATTAATCTATTGCCTATTATTTCCTTAGCAAATACGTAACTAAATTGATAAATAAGAATTAACTAAAATCACATGTGTTAAGGTCTTACCTGACATAATATATGAATTTCATATAACTTCAACTATGTTCATCTACAATCACCAATACTCATGTGTTACATCATATGACATCTTGATTGTCCAGGAATGAGATTAAGAAACTTTTAAAATTTAATAAGCAGGACCTTTCAATATGATAATATCATTTTAACTATCTATATACTGAAGAAAAAATCATTTGGAGACTATAAATAAATCAAATTATTATAAAGTCATTGAACACCTATAATTTTAAATTTAAAATGACTTATTAGTTTTAATTTGAAATTGAAATATAGTAAATCTTATGTAAAACAATAATATTATTTAGGATTCCACTCCAACTTCCTAACAATGTTTGGGTTATCAAATAAATGGATTTCAAAATAGGAGAGTTACAAATTTAACAATAACTTGAATATACTTATATTTCATTAGATATATATTTATATATTGATCATAATTATATTGCCTAGGAACATAAATGTCTATTAGGAGTGTGCAATGGAAAAAGAATTTTTATCAACATATTCACATAATTTGTACTCATAATCGTGCAACGCACGCACGCACGCACGCACGAGTTAGGCAAGGTGAGCCTTTGGTTTGGGCACTTACATTTTTGTCGCTTATTTTGCTTCTAGTTTAAAATCCTGAGCGGTGTTCGTTTTGAGAATTTTTTTTCGTTCCATCCATCCATCCATCATTCAAGAAACATCCTCGTCATCGCAACCAAGACACGTAGAGTGTGTTCGCTCCCCTTGGTTCACAGCCAAATCACAATCATCAATATCCTGGCTTGGCTTTGACGAAGAGATCCGATGTCATGGAGTAGCGAGTGAGGTGATTCTCCCTCTCCCAATCTTAATCCAAGCTTCCAATACCCAATAGGAGAAAGTAGAAGACGTTACTCTCTCTCTCTCTCTCTCTCTCTCTCTCTCTTCGATTTTCTTGGCAAATTAGGGTTTGTGAAGATTCAAGATTAAATTCAAGAACAGTAAGCGATGGACTTCAAGAACAAGCCCCTTCCTTACCCCGTTTTGTTCAAAAGATAAGCACACATTCCCTCCTCTCTCTCTTCTTTCTTAATTTCGCTTCTTTATTTTAACTTGTATGTGTATATAATCACCAAAACACTTGTGTTGTGCTTTTGTTGTGTTGTGCTTTTGTTGTGTTGTGTTCTCTCTCTCTCTCTCTGCTTCTTTTCTGTTGCTTCTTTGTTTGTTTTTTGTTCGTGCTTGTTTGTTTGTTGTTGGCTGTTCAATGAAATTCGAAATTACCTCTCTTGCCCTTCTTCCAAGCAAGTGTGTGCAAGTGTATGGATTGGGAAGGAATCCAGTTCTTGATGTGGGGGTCGGGCTCACCGTCAAGAGTTGCCAGTCCTAGTGCAAAGCGGGTGATGTGGGGTCGAGCTCACGTCATCAGCTTCGCGCCCTGGTCTATGCACTTTCACATGCTTGTTAAGAAGGGGAGGACATGGATGCTACAACCAAGGAGTATGGAACATGAAGGAATTGGGTTCTTGATGTGTGGACTGGGCGCACGTCAAGAGTCCAAGTCAAGCGAGAGCTTTGATGTGGGGGTTGGTCTGTCATTAGTCCAGTGCTCTTCAATGTTCCATACTCTTTGCTTCCAAGCATACATGTATTGGTAATGGTTCCTTTCCATGTATTTTTTTTTTCTTTTTTTCCCTTCTTGAACTTAACGTGGTACCTTGTGATGAAAACCTATGGATCATCAATTGATTCATAGCTAATTTTCCTCACTTCCTATTTGTTTTTTTTTTTCATCTTTTTCCGTTGGTGTTATCCTTCTTTTATGTTGTTTCCCTAAACATCTCGTGGATTTTCTTTTCCTTCTTTTAGTGTTTTGGAAGCAATTTTCATTGCCAGCTTGAAGGTAATATTTCTTTCTTGGCATTATGTTTCTTACATTTCATTATTATTATGTTTGTTCCTGTTATGTTGCTAATAGTATGGTATTCTTGCATACCAAAAACCTACCGCTTGGCATTGACGGAGTGATGCCAATGGTGACCGCCCAGAAGGCCCACCATATAGCGTCGGAGTGTTCTGGTTTCTGCGTGATGGAGGAGCGTTCAGGACCCGCTCACGTGCACAAAGGAAATAACACGGAGAGGACGGCTCCCATCCTTTAAGTGGCCACCATGGAAAGATAGGATTTGGTGCCTCGATGGTGAGAAGCTCAAACTTTTTTTTTTTTTTGTGTTTGTTGTGTGTTGGAGTTGTTGTTGATTCCTAGCAAGATGAGTTATGTTTTTCGTATTGGGTTGGATGTTGAATCGGTAGTGAATTTTCAGGTTAGGCCATGGCATCTGGATTGAGGGAATGGTTACAATGACCGTTGATGATGGCACGGAGAGGAGTGGTGCTTAACGAGCAGATGTGGGTTGCACATTACCACCGTTTGTTGTTGATTTAAATTTTGATTCCCTTTTTTTCTTAGCTTGAGGTCGTGTTGTTGTTTTTTTTCCCTTCATGTTGATTTTTTTTTTTTTTTGCTGGTTTAGATAATGACAAAAATCAATTGCTATTGTCTTTGTCTTTCCAGGAATGAAGACCTTGAATCCTTCTTTATTTCATTGCCAAAGGTAATTTAGTAGGTTAGTTTAACTTCCAAAATACAATTACATTTTACTTGAACATTTAATAAGGTTTGTGTTTCTTTTCTTTCAATGTTGATAAAGATGCCATTGGACAAGTTGATACCTATGGAAGCTGTCAAGATTTCCAAATGAATGGAGTTAGGTCTAAGTTCATGGAACTTTAGTTTGAGCTAACAAGTGACTAAACCATTTTATTGATTTGCATCAAGTTGTAGATTTTCATGCTTCTGAATTTGTAGTACCCATCAGTGAGTACTAATGTGTCACTTAAATAAATAAAAAAGAACAAATCTTTTTTTTTTTGCTTTAAGAACACCTAAATTTTTTTCATATTTTTCTGTCCACTATTTGATTGAATTTGATCCTTATTTTGAGTTAGCAAGTAAATGGATTTCAAAATAGTAGAGTTACAAATTTAGCAATAACTTGAATATACTTATATTTCATTATATATATTTATATATTGATCATAATTATGTTGCTATGCTTCAACGGCTTGAAATAGAGGCCATACCATAGATACCCGTAAAGCAAGACAACCGTTGATTACAGGCTTCCCTTCTTTCCTCCCTTGTCCAACCCCTCCTCCATCACCACCTCGTCTTCGTTGTCTTCTTCTTCATCATCGCAACCAATCCTGCGACGCACGCATGCACGAGTGGTTCAGCCAAATCACAATCATCAATCTCCTGGCTTTGCTTTGACGGAAGAATCGATCTCATGGGTGATTCTCCTTCCCAATGAATCCAAGCTTCCAATAACCTAACAGGAGAAAGTAGAAGACGACGACGATGATGATCAGAGCACGCCCCTTGTCATGGTATGGTTCTCTCCACTCCTTCCGTCGAGGACTCTTGCCTCAAGAACGGCCTCTCCTTCGTTCTCAAGAAGACATTACTCTCTCTCTCTCTCTCTTCAATTTTCTTGGCAAATTAGGGTTTGTGAAGATTCAAGATTAAATTCAAGAACAAGCGATGGACTTCAAAGAACAAGCCCCTTACCCCCTTTGTCAAAAGATAAGCACACATTCCCCCTCTCTCTCTCCTTCTTTCTTAATTTCGCTTCTTTATTTTCTTTTCCTTCTTTTAGTGTTTTGGAAGCAATTTTCATTGCTAGTCAAGGTATTTCTTTCTTGGTATTATGTTTCTTACATTTCATTATTATCATGTTTGTTCCTTTTGTGTTGCTAATAGTATGGTATTCTTGCATACAAAAAACCTACCGCTTGCAGCTTACCGGAGTGATGCCGCAATGGTGACCACCACAGAAGGCGGAAGCGGCATATAGTGTCGGAATCTTTTGGGGTTTCTGTGCGTGATGGAGGAGTGCTCAGTGATCCCGCTACGACGTGCACAAAGGAAATAACATGGAGAGGACGACTCCCATCCTTTAAGTGGCCACCTGGAAAGAAAGGATTTGGTGCCCGTCTCCTGCATGGGTGAGAAAGCTGCAAACTTTTTTTTTTTTGTGTTTGTTGTGTGTTGGAGTTGTTGTTGATTCCTAGCAAGATGAGTTATGTTTTTTGTATTGGGTTGGATGTTGAATTGGGTGAATTTTTCAGGTGAGGCCGTGGCTGCGGGATTGAGGGAATGGTTGCAATGACCGTTGATGATGGAACGGAGAGGAGTGGTGCTTAATGAGGAGGATGGTGGGCTGCACGAGTACCACCGTTTGTTGTTGATTTAAATTTCGATTCCCTTTTTTTCTTAGCTTTAGGTCGTGTTGTTGATTTTTTTTTTTTTGCTTGGTTTAGAAAAGACAAAAATCAATTGCTACTGTCTTTGTCTCTTCCCAACGAAGACCTTGAATCCTTCTTTATGTCATTGCTAAAGGTAATTTAGTAGGTTAGTTTAACTTCCAAAATACAATTACGTTTTACTTGAACATTTAATAAGGTTTGTGTTTCTTTTCTTTTCTTTTGATGTTGATAAAGATGCCATTGGACAAGTTGATACCTATGGAAGCTGTCAAGATTTCCAAAGGAATGGAGTCAGGTCTAAGTTCATGGGACTTTAGTTTGAGCTAACAAGTGACTAAACCATTTTATTGATTTGCATCAAGTTGCTGATTTTTCATGCTTCTGAATTGTAGTGAGTATTTATTCACAATGAGTATTCCCAATAACAAATGATATTGAAACTATGAGTATTTTGACATTGATGTTTTGGGATAATCTTAGAGTTTAACATGATCTTAACTTTTTTTTCCTTAAAGAATCCTCAAAAGAAGCTTTAATCACACTTATAGTCACTATTTATAACTAATGCAAGTTGTTTTGACTCCTTTAAAAAGATCTACTTTAGCTTTTGATAAAGAACCTGCTTTAGCCAGGAACTCAAGTATAGATTTTAACTGATTTTCCATTCTTGCTACATCATGGTTTGGTAATGTTTGCTTTAAACCTCTTGATTGGTATTAGTGTCTCTCTATGTTGTCATTATGATACTAATGGTTCTTGTTCAAGGTTTTAATCGATTATGTTTGTCTTTATTTATTTATTTCACCTATTCTATTTATTGAGTTGTGGTTTTATGAAGCTCCTATTATTGGTGTTCCTTAATTGTGATTCTTTAAAAAGTCTGATTGTATTCATATTTTTTGGGCTGTATTTATTGAGCAAAACATAACTATTTCTTAAAATGTATTTAATTCTAATGCATGTTTATCCCCATTTCTCCAATTGTATCTTTCTCCTCAATGTTGTGTGATACAAAAACTCTTGCAGTTATTACATGCAGCCAAAAAATTCCAATGGTCAGGACTTTCATTTGTATAAGATCCTTTTTATTCAAACTTATCACATGATTGTCGCGTTAGCTCATGCTTCATTTGATCTATTTTTGAATTTTAATATTAGACACTGTGACTATAAGTCTAGGAATTTAGCAAAGGTAATGCTCTTTTCTTAGTGGTATGTTTGTGTCTAATCGAGCAAAATGTGAGATTTGATAAAATCAAGTTTAACCTTTCTATTCAGCTATTTGTTCTATTATTACTATTACTATATTAGCCTTTTGATTTGTAACCTAACATTGTTTACTATTACTATATTAGCTTTAGTTATTTTTATTCTATGATGTATTGTAACTTTTTGATTGCTCCACTTAACTTTTGGATTGCTCCACTTTGTTGAAAAGTTTGAGCATGTTTCAATTATATATATCGAAGAATTGTATGATGTATTATATCAGCCCAGAAACCATGAAAATACAATTGAGAGCAATTGGAGAGTTAGTCTTATATTTTTTAATCTTTTATTTAGTATTCTCTTGGTGTTTGTGTTTTTTTAATATGCATTTTTCTTGCATTCAGCTTGCTTTGCTACTATTTTGGCTTCCTTTGCCTTTTCTCTCTCATTAGTCCTGGTGAATGGTTGCTGCGATGTAGTTACTTATATAGTTATTAGAGATGTCATGTACTGATACTGGAAGGGTTGTTTTATGTGTTTGGGTTGTCTTTGCACCTACTGCTTAGGATGCTAAAACAGATATTATATGTTGCCTTTGTCTTTGTTTTGTATGATTCTCTTCCTTCTGGAGTTTTGCTCTCCTGGGTTGGGTTGAGTATCAATAATTGTCAAAAAAATTGAATGGAAGACAACCTATAAGTGACTCTAAAACTAGGAATGTTTTGGCTGTTAGTTGTTTGGCATGTTTAATAATTATGAACTTATGTATTTGAGCTAACTTGATCCCAATATGAAGTTTTAAACAATGCAGATTTTTTAGCTATTTAAATATCAAACTATTTACTTTTGTACAGTCTAGGGAACGACTGAAAATATTGTGAATTTCCTTGATATCCAACTATTATCTTCTTTTAAATTTTATCTTACTATCTTGTGTTTTTTTTTCCATTCCAATATTTTTCATCCATGCATTGCACTAATGATACAACACTTGCATAATTATGGATCAATTGAATTTTGTTCCAATTGTTTAGATTATGTTTAAATGTAGTATTCTCCATTTCCCAATACGAACCACTACTTTAGGGTGATACTAATTCACCATATAAATATATAATCTCTGCATTATGAACTAATTATGAGTTTATTTTATTATAGACAAATAATTTCCTAAGGATTGAGGAACATTTAAAATAAATTTATTTTGTATAAAAATTTTAAATTCCCAATTTATTTCTGGAAACAATATATATATATATATATACAATTTGTTTATATTAAATATACATTTTATTACTATTATTGTGCATATACGTTAGTGGTTCCAATTATATTTATATTAATTTCAATTAAATAAATTGAAATAAAATTGAAATTAATGCAATGTTTATTTAATATAAATATAATTGAAATTAATATTTAATGACAGCATTGGTAGGTGGCATACACCAATTGCTCAATCATAGTTACTTGAAAAGAAAAGACATAGCCGAAAACTCCAAATCACGCTTTCTTATATAAAACAAATGTAATGTCAATTGTAAAATTTAACACTCATACGAATTTCAATTATATAATTGTATATTGAAAATCTTTCACCAAAGATCATAAACATTTATTTTCAATCAATTTAAATGTTCAACTTATTCAATAAATTTATATATATTAATTACTTAATTTTACATTCACTATTTTACTACACGTGCATAGCACAGGTTATTTCACCATTCTCTTTAATTGGTCCTAATCACTTAGGGTGAGATTCTATCATATTCTCTATAATAGATGTTATACTAGTTTTCAGATATACTTATTCTTATCTCAATCATGTATTGCGATCACTCATCAATCGTCACATTCCTATCCCTTCTGTCATTTTTGCGATAACTTTTTACCACTTAACATTCAGTTTCATATGACAATGATGGTCATATCATTGTGCGGTAAAATTTTATCCTTAAGTTTTAGTGATACTTTTATTGCAAATAAAACCCAAGGTGCTTTTCTTATTTCTTCATCACTTTAGATAATAAAAACCAAATATTTAAATCTTATGCTTTTTGGTATAATATTGTTCCCAACTATCACTTCTATGTCAAAAATTGTATGTCTCTTGTCAAACTTGCACTCCATATATTTCATGAAACTATCTTTCCAAGAATATTAAGTTGATTAATAGAGGCATATGAATGCTTTACATGAACACGTCCCTTTACGCGAATGTCCCTTTTGAGTTTAAAGTCGCGAACAATTAATTATACTAGGAGAACAATGATTGAACTCCTAATTTTTCAGTCACGATGACTCTAATATTATGTTATGAAATTATCTCTCTCAAAAGTTTAAACTAATAGAGAGAGGTACATGAATGGTTTCATACTCCGTTTTACTTCTACTTATACAAAAATCATGTCAATAAAACTTCTCTTCATAACTCTAACTTCTTATCTATTTCTTCTCTCATTTCTCCTACGACAACTATATCATTAGCAAAAAAAAAAACCATAGTTGTTGTAACCTATTCTGAACTCGCATTGGGCCATAAACACGTTTGGCTAGCCTATATCAGGAAGCCTATGGTTGGAAGCATTACCTCAAAAGAATTACAAGAGCCCAAGGTTGTAAGATGAGAGTAGGAAGGCAGGGCTCGCCTCATATGGTTTCCAGGGTCATTGGATGCTGAAGGCAATTCCACCTCACCATGCCGAAGCCACATTTCCCACAATCTCTCATCACGACCCACATACGAGCCCACTAGCCATGCTCCCGAAATATGAGGATAATGGTAACTTATAGGGATCATCTACTTAAGGGAAAAAGGGGATACCAGGTCGGGATTCAGTGACATACGTCCACCACTTCCTCGTACCATTATTGACACAATTTAGTGGAGTCCTTGTAGGTACCCCACCCTCCATTTCATCCGTACTGACCTTAGAGGAAGGGAAACAATAGTTTCATGAGGTCTTCCATTTCCCAGGAACTTTCTATACTCCTTCGTTACAATGGCACTATTACTAGGGAACACGATTGTTGTCCTTCTTTTCTCTTGCTCATACCAGGGAAATTATGGCCAGAACTAAGACCACATGGAGACCCATCCCCCAAGATGGCAATGCTCCCTATCCAGACCTCGAGGAAGGGCGGACTGCCTCTTCTGAATCCGCATTCCACAGATGGTCGTGGGCTGGAAACTCAACAATGGGTACGCTCCATTGTGCAAAGGCCAAAGATGCAAGTTGCGAGAGCTCATGCCCCACCAACCCACCTGAGCCACAACCATAGCTTCAACACGGTTCCAGGAGATCAGGAGGACTTCAAGGGTGTCACAAGCAAAAGCTTCGCCTCCGGATCATGTAATGACATACCTCTTTCATATGATGCGCGATTAGGCGATCCATGTAGAGGCCCTGGAAAACGAACTTCATAGAAGGACCAAGGATGATCGCTTCGCTAATGAACAAGAAAGGGCACGAGAAGCCGAGCACGCCTCTGAACGAGAAGGAAAGGGTAAAGACTGGAAGAGTGCCTCAAGGCTCTGGAAGAAGCGGGCATGCACGAAGGCCTATTCAACCCAGAGGACAACATTATAACATACCACCGCCTCTGGGAGGCATGACTGGATGATGACAAAATGGAAAGGGCACAGAGGCACAAGGTGAGACACAAGCAGGAAAAGCTGGAACATCGAGGTTAGCTCCCGTGCTCACCAGAGCCCGCACGACACCATGGGGACATACACCCAAGGGCGGATGACAGACAACCAGAGGAGGACTTCGCCTCCCCCTTCTTGAGAACATCATAAGGTATGCCCTCCCACCAGGATTCAAACCCCCTAGTGATACTAAGCTATATGATGGAACTATGAATCCAGAGAACCACTTGGACATTTTTCGCTCCTAATGTACTTGGATGAGCGCGAACCCCATTAGATGTTGAACCTTCCCATCACCTTGGAGAAGCCGCTAAAGTGGTTTAACCGTCTTCCACCAGGTTCAATTACAAGTTTCTGACCTAGCAGAAGTTCCTAGCCCAATTTTCCGTAGTCGCAGCATGCCAAATCAGGAACCAGCTTGATGGGATTCAAATAGAGAACGAAGGAAAGCCTCCAAGCCTACGTAAAGATGTTCAACAAAGCCATCTTAGAGATAGCAACCCTCAAACCACAAACAGCGCTCGTAGCTTTTATGCAAGGATTAAGGTCAAGCATTCCGCTCAGCCCTATCCAAGATGAAAAATAGCAGCATGGAAGAATTACAGAGAAGGGTAGAAAAATACATCAACATGGAAGAAGTAATGCTAGCCAAATCCGAAGGAAAACGAGGCCAGAAAACATAAGGCATCTGAGAAGAGAAGAGAGGCCTTCGAGGAAGAAGCTCTGACACGAGGGCGATTTGTTGACTACACCTGATAAACGTGTCCTTGAGTGAAGTCTACAAGGAGATCCAGAGCATCAGCGCTTCAAGAGGCCACGACCTATCAGGCCAAGGGCAAACATTGACAAGACAGAAGTTCCTGAATTTCATGGAAGCTTTGGGCACAAGACAGAAGACTATAGAGACCTCCGAGATGCCGTGGAAGAACTCATTAAAGCAAGTAAGTTGGCAAAGTACGTGGCCACTTAGAGAAGTCCCAGAGATAGACCCCGATTGAAAAGGAGGAAAATAGGGATGGAGTCGGAGAAAGGAATGTGATGGGCCTCATGACAAGAATCAAGCTAAGCCAGGAACCAAGACAATACACACCCTAGCCGAGGCTTTGCTGAGGTGGGTGCTCAAAATCCTGGAAACGAGCCCCGGAGAAAGTCATGAGAGTCGATACTAGTCCAAAAGATGGGCAAGCATGGAAGAGGGCCACTCCCATCTAGTATTCTTCGAGAAAGATAATCCAGGAATCATCCCGGACATGATGACCAATGTTGATCTCCGGGAGTATTGAACGCGAAGTAAAAAGGATCTTGGTGGATCAAGGAAGCTTAGGAGACCTATTGTTCAAGCCCGCGTGCGAGTAACTCCGATTAAAAGACTCCAACCTTAGGTCTTACCCCAATGAATTGGTCGGGTTTTAGGGCCACAGCTGAACCTAGGGTTTCGTAACACTTCGGATCACCATCGAAAGCCAGAACGAATCAAAGACTGGACCTGTACTTCTCCATGACGCAATCTTGGGTGGCCCACCATTAACAAACTCGAGGTCGTTTGGACTCCCATCTAGTAATTCTTTCCTCTCGAAGAAGGAAAAGTAATCACGATTGTGGGCAATCAAACAGGAGTGAGGCAATGCTACAATGCCAACTTACAAGTCAAACCCACAACAAAGAGAAAAGAAACGAGATCCCCAGAACATAATGATGATCGACCTGACATGCGCAACCAAAAAGCACATGCCAGGCCGAAACCCTGGGTGAACTAGAAGATGTTAAAATCGGAGGAAAGCCCAACAGGACGACAAGGGTAAACAAAAATTTACCACCAGTGGAAAATGAGGCATTGATCGAGTCCTCAGAACAAACGTAGATCTTTTTACATGGCGGGACATGCTGGAATAGACCCAAGTGTAATGAGTCATCATCTTTCCTGCCTATCCCAGGATAAAAGAAGAAGGATGTTAGAGGAAAACGCTAAAGTGGTGATGGAGCAGACTTTGATCTATTCAAAGCTTGGTTCATCAAGGAAGTCTTTTATCCAACCTAGGTATCAAATGTTGTGCTTGTCCGAAAGCCAACGAAAGTTTTGCGTGTGCATAGACTACACAGATTTAAACAAAGCCCCAAGGATCCATACCCACTGCGAGCACAGACGACCTAGTCATTCCTCTTCCAGATTTCGCTTTTTAAGCTTCATCGATGCATATCTCTGTACAACCAGATCCCCATGAACCGAAAGATGAAGAAAAATTGCATTCATCATACCAAGAGCCAATTAATGCTACAAGATGATGCCTTTCGGGTTGAAACATCTGATCCACCTATCAGAGACGATGAACAGAATATTTGAAAGCATTCTCTGAGAAAATGGAAGTTTACATCGACGACATGCTGGTGAAAACCAGGGCTTTAACCCTATCAGACTTGGAAGAAATATTCCAAAGCATTCGCGCTCACAAAATGAGGCTTAACCCAACAAAGTACGCCTTCAAGGAGATGCCGAAAAATTCCTAGGGTTCATGCTCACCCATAGGGAATTGAAGCCAATCCGGATAAGTGTCAGGCCATAATGGAAATGAAAAGCCCTACCCATAAAGGAAGTACAAAAACTCGAGAAGGCTTGCATCGTTGTCAATATTCCTTTTCCTATCAGACCAGGAAGTCGCTCCCCTTATTTGATCTGCCCAAAAGGAAATATTTTTGAATGGACAGAACAGCGAGGAAGCCTTCCAAGGTTTTAAACAATACCTAGCCATTCCTCCAACTTTATCCAAGCCGAAAAGGAGAAGTATTGGTCGTATACTTATTAGTAGAGATGTCGCAGGAGGAGTGGCATTGATCAAGGAGGATGCAGGAAGCAAAAACTAGTGTATTTCACAAGCAAAGCCCTACAAGGGCCCTAAGGTACTAGAAGCTTGAAAAGGTTGCTTTTTGCCTTGTGCTTATCCTGAAGATTAAGGCAGGACTTTAAGCTCATAGTGTTTTGGTAAGAACGAACCAGCCAATTACAGATTCTACAAAAGCCAGATCTTGCATGACGGATGATTAGTTGGTCTGAGCTCTCTGAGTTTGTGTACGCCCGATTTTCCCGTACAATGACCGAAATGCCCCTGAGGTCATTTTACCCGAAAGTGAGGATCGCCTTTAACCATCCTCAAGGGATGTTTTGTTGATTAATAGGGGATTATATGTGTTATGTGTGGTAATAGAGAGAAGAATCTCATTTTTGAGTTTCGACGCGTGAAATTACCAAAACGTCCCTGGGTGTTTGTCATCGCTTTACGGTCCTTAGCCCAACTTTACCAAAAGATTTTAAATGATGTTTATAAGTGGTTTTTTATGTTTAGTTAGGCCAAGGTTGGATTTTAGTGCGAAATTACCATTTTGCCCCTAGAACAGTGTACAATGAGCCTAATGACGCGATTAAGCAAACCTAAGCAATATTAGGCTCTAATCGAAGATTAATTTATTTCGATAATTAATCTAGAGTCAAAATAATTTATTGAGGTTAATTAGAACCTAAGATTGCTTAGATAAACTGTAATTGCATTCTTTAATTCAAGATTTCTAGTCATGGAATCTTGAATAGTGTTTTCTTCAATTCCTTAAATTAAGGAATTGTGCCATACCTCATTTGACTAAGAAAATGAATTTAATTTATTAATCTAGTATGACCACTCCCTAATCAAGTCTTGAACCACCTTAGTTAACCATTTTCTCACCTAAACACTTTCTTACAAACTCCTAATCAAAAGCCTAATCAAAGACACACCTAAACATATCATTAAACCACAATTACATGAGCAATTTCTCCTCCCCTTGGCTATCCAGATATGGCCGAAATTCAGCCCTCCCATGTGTAGCACATGGTGAGTTTGTTTCACTCAAAGACCATACTTCAAGCCATGCCTTGCCCATACCACCATGCCTTCAACCATGCTTACAACCATACCTTTGTAAAAGATATTTCCTCCCTCTTCCTCCTCCAAAAGGGCGCTGATTACCCCTCCCAAATCAGCCTCCACATTGCAAATTTTCTATAAATACCAAGCATTGGAAGACTTGGTTGCTCTTTGGATCATTTGCCAAGTTCAAGCATTCTTGCACTTTCTCTCATTTCCTCTCAAATTCCCTCAACTTGGCCGATTTCTTCCTTCAAGTTTCAAGAGGATTTTCCTTCTCCATTTCATCAAGAACTCAAGCTTTCTTTCATATCTCTCAAGACTTCAATTGGTAGGGGTTTTGTTTTAATGTTTTGCTTGTGTTCTTAAGAAAAGTTCTAGTTTTTCTCTTGGTTTCAAACTCTTTTCCTCTTCTTTTTTCTTTTCAGCCAAGAGGCCCTTTTATAAAGAGAACATGAGCTTGATGATGAGGTTTCATGATTATGACTTGTTGTTGTCATGTGAGAAACCTCTAAAGCTTGAAACAACTTGGTCTTGAACCATACATGCTTGTGTTTCTTTCTTTTCCTTGCTTATAATTCTCGTTTCCTTTTCCTTTTTCTTTGAAGGATTTCGGTTTCTTTTGCCTTGGTTGGGACAAAGTTGCTAAAAATTGTAAAGTAGAGCACAAAAGTTTTGTTAAGAAAAATTAATCCTAAGATTTCAAAAGCTCTAAGCTTACCCTTACCAACCTTAAAGTTGGTTGGCCGTTCTAAGAGTTTTACTCTAGATTGAAGCCCATGAGCAATAAAATAAAGAATATGAGTAGTTCTATTTGTGTTTGTTTTGTTAAAATGTTGGTATTCTTGTTTTAATCTACTTTCTTGAGCTTGATGATGAAGTTCAAAACCAAAGTCTTCTTTGAAGACTTGGTGTTAAGAACTCTAAAGCTCATCTTCCATTGTTAAGATACATGTTGGGTTGAGGCTATTGATGTTCCTCTAAAGTCTTGTAAGAGCTCTAGTTAAGATAAAATAAGTTGCATTCATGTTTAAGTTTATGTCTTGCATCTCATGTTTATTTTGATGCCATCACTAATCTCACAAGAGTAAATGAATGAACTTGCATTGCCATATTTAAATTCCCAAGCTTGCATTTCATGTTTATATTTCAAGTCATCACTTAATCCTTAAAGATAATAAGGAGGTTGCATCTCATATTTATTTTATGCTCTCACTTTACTTTGTAATGAAGAGTAAAATGAAGTGCATGACATGTTTAAGATTATGTTATCACCTAAATACTCTAGAGCTCAAAGACTTGCCCTAAGTATCTTCAAAAGGAAATTTAACCATGATAAATGAATATGTTTAGTATGAAACGAGGATGGTTTGATTTTGTAAAATGAAAGGATGATTTCAGAAAAATGTTGAAAAAATGTTTTATGAGGTCTCAAGGTGTTTAAATGGTTTGAAATGTGTCAAAAATCATGTTTTCTCAAATTCCGGGGTCTGGTAATCGATTACCAGAGTGGTTGTTCGAAGGGTTTTTGGTTTTGGTATCGATTACCAGAGACAATGTAATCGATTACCAAGGCTGTTCTTCATGCCCAGAAAGGTCCTTAAAACCCTGGAATCGATTACCTGCAGTGTAATCGATTACTCCGATGTTCTTCATTTTTCCAAACAGACTTAACCCTAAGTAATCGATTACCATCATATGTAATCGATTACCCGTTGTTTTTTAACCAGAATAAAATTTAGTCCCTGGTAATCGATTACTAGGCACATGTAATCGATTACTAGAACACCCTTTTTGCTCATGAAATTATTCCAAGAGAAAGACTAGTAACTTGTATGCACTTATAACATGATTTTATGCGATTGTGCGTGATACATACTTTTGGTTTTTTTTTTCTATCTTGTTGGCCATTGTATGAATTCCGTTTCGAGGAGTTAGAATGCGTAAGATTATGTTTGAGAGAAGTGAGAACGATGTTGACGGTTGGAAAGGGCTAAGCAAATAGAAAGGTTGAAGAACTAAAATCTTAACACCCTTAGACACAAGAATAACGATAACTAATGTTCCAACATAATTGAGCTTAAGGAAGGTGACCCATAATTAGTGTATATGCCTAGAAGTTGAACCTAGGATCTTAGGTAAAGACAGAACTTAGAAAAGAGCCTAAGATGTAGATCATAGGATCCCCCCATAGCCAAGTAATGATCATGATGTTTAATTCCATACAATGCTGATTGGATGAGTTAGTAAAACATAAGTGTTAGAAAGAATTATAGGTAATGATCGGATCCATAACAAAGGTTAGGATAATTGGAACACAAGTTTAAGACCCGTAAGGGCCAAAGCATAAGACACCATGAGATAGGAGATGTGATGTGAGAACGAGATCGAATAAGTATGAATTTGATGTATGTGAATCATTTAAATATCATGAGTATGAAAATGTATGGATGTGTGGCATGTTGCTATAATGATGTGGTGTGCTATGTTTAAAATGCATGAGAATATGAGATATGAATGAAGGATATGTTATATGAGGTTCTAAGGTTGTAGGCTCATGTCGCATCCATAAAAGATATGATAATGTGGAAATGATCCCATTATGACTTCCTGAGTTAAGGGTTGTACGGGGTGAACCAAGAAAGAAATATGATTCCCCCTCTTTTACCCCGTATGAATCTAGCGACGGCTAGTTAGGATGAGCTCATTCCTAGGCAATAGGTGATTAGGAGTTTTGAAGACCATGTTAAAATCGCCAGGCCGGCATGTTGGGTGGATTTTGGTGACCATGATGAGGGTGGAAAAATGGAAAAAGTTATGAAAGGAACTCATGGAGTTCAAGTATGAAAAAGTAAAAGACGCACATGCATATGTTTCGTTGATGTTCCATTGATGCTTTGATTAAGTGATATGTGTTATCTACGTGTACTGTCATATCGCCATGCATACATAAAATATCTGCTGCATTCATACCATGAGGACTCATGCTAAAAGGAACCCACTTTGAATAATAAGATTTGAGAAAGTAAAATTGAACCTATGCATGTATACCTCTTTCATAATGAAACCAAGTGGCTGGGCGACGACGATGACACTTATGTTAAAGCCAGGAGCCCTACTAGAATCGTGTATGAGTATTCTCACCCCCTTTTTTTTTCCCTCTCGTGTCATCTCCAGATGGGATTAATGCGGATGTTCATGATTTCCCTTGAAGCGCGGGCGTAGGAGTTATGCACATCGGATCAGAGGCGCAATGGAAGCTTGAAGACTAGTCTAGCCGTTTATAATTATGTTTTGCGTTAGTTAACCTTGCTTGATGTATCAAGTATCTTGAGATGTCCTTACATTTATAAGGGAAATGTTGTTTTGTCATGATTATAATATAATATTACAAGTTATCTTGTGTTTATTCTATGGTTTATTTATGACTGTTATGGTGATGTATGCTTGGATGTTATGTTTCTTGTTTAGTAGTCGGTCCCTATGCGCATGCGCGGCTCGCATTTTAAGTCTTAAGTTCAAAAAGAAAAATTTAGTCGTATTTTTAGTACTCGTATTTTAAAGAAAGCCAAGTCAAGTTCTGAAACAAAGACGTAACCGCTAATAAATAGCCAAATGTGACTCGAGCGTATTAGGTGAAAGTTAAGGTGTTACAGTTTGATATTTGGATAAGCCAAGAACCACCATCAAAGCCCAGGTGTTGGTAGATTTCGTCACGGAATTCACGAATGAGGAAGAAGGAGATCCGAGAAATGGACTTTGTATGTGGATGGCTCATCCAACCTCCAGGGCTGGAGCCGAGGTGATGTTGGAAAGAAATGATGAGGTTGAATTGAAATGTCAGGAAATTTCAACTTTACTACCTCCAATAATCAGGCAAAATATGAAGCCATCATCGTTGGATTAAATCTCACCAAGGACATAGGTATAAAGGAACTGGAAGTTTGTAGCGATTCCCAAATTGTGACTTCCCAGAATCGAGGGAACCTACATAGCCCGAGATCCAATGTTAAAGATGTACTTGGATAAGGTCAAGAACTTATCTTAGTTCAACAAAATCTGAGTCAAACATATACCCAGGGAAGAAAACGTCAGAGCCGACATTCTATCCAAGCTTGCAAGCACTAAACCCGAAGGAACAACAAAAGTCTCATACTTGAAACTCTTAAGCAGCCAAGCATTTCACGGGATCGGAGGTTGAATCCATGGAAATAGTTTCAAGTTAGGCAGGAGGGATCCTCGAGTATCTCAAACTCAAAACCTTCCCAAGCAACTTGACAAAAGCAAGAGAAATGGCCTACCAGGCTTTGTATTACACGATGGTTGATGGCGAGCCTCAGAAAAAGACTTTCACAAACATTGCTGAAGTGCCTAAACTAGGAACAAGCCGAGTATGTGCTACGAGAAGTTCACGAGGGAATTGCGGAAATCATCCCTGCGGCATGCTGGCATTAAAAGTCCTTCGCGCTGGGACTATTGGCCATCCTTAACTAGAGATGCCTCCGAGCTTGTCAAACATTGCTAGAAATGTCAAGAGCACTCCCACTTCCATGTAGCCCCAGGAGAAGAAATGACAATAGTCACAGTGTCATGGCCATTTGAGAGATAGGGCCTTGATCTCCTCGAACCATTTCCCCTTGCTCCAGGGTAAGTGAAATATTTGATAGTAGTAGTAGACTACTTCACAAAATGGATTCGAGGCAGAGCTCCTTTCCACCATTATACAGCTGCAAGAAATTTGTTCAGAAGAACATCATTATGAGGTTCGAGATTTCGAAATCCATAGTCACAGATAACGAACCTAGTTTGCAAATCGAAAATTCAAACAATTGTTAGGCGATCTCAAAATATTCCAGCACTTCACCTCCGTTGAGCACCCCCAAGCAAATGGCCAAGCTGAGGCCGTGAACAAGGTAATTCTACAGGGCTTAAAAAAGAGACTCAATAAAGCTAAAGGAGCATGGAGATGAGCTTTGAAGCGTTCTTTGAGCTCACAGGAACACTTACTCATCCACCCAGGAAACACCATTCAGGTTGGTCTATGGAACTGATGTCGTTATACCAGGAGAAATTGGAGAAGCAAGCCTAGGCTACTCGCCTACTCGAAAAGGAAACGAGGCTCAAAGAAGAGAAAAGTGACCTGGTCGAAGGAATATGCGAAGAAGCCCACCTCTACGAAGTAGAGTTAAAAGACGGATTGGTAGGAAGTATAACGAGGGCATGATCCCAACACACTTCAACTTGGGAGACCTTGTCCTTCGACGTGCCAACATCGGTCTAACCCCCCTAGGGTAAGGAAAGTTGCTGCTGACCGGGAAGGCCCTTATCGAACCGCAAAGTATTAGGCAAGGGAGCTTACAAGCTTACAACCATGGAAGGAAAAGAAATTTTGAGGTCATGGAATGCCACCAACCTCTGAAGATTTTATGTATGAAAGCCTTGTACAAATCGCGGAAGTTTAGTACTCCATGAGGGCAAGGGAAGACGTTCGTGAAGTTTCCGTTCTGAGGTAACTTTGCATACTCTTTCGTTACAATAGCCATGGCACGGTTCATATATTCAATCCCATAAACAGGAAAATTTAAAAACAACTAAATTAACTTTCCTAAAAATAATAATTTCCCCACGATATATTAACTTTTCTATAACTACTGGTCTACTGGAGATGTTGGATTTGAATCCTCTAAAGGGAGGATCTCACTTTAAAGATTAAAGTGAGCTATTTCAATTGTAGACCAATAAAGTGAAGAAGCCTCCACTTTTAAATTTATTGATCCAAATGATAAAACCCCTTCACTTTACTCTCTAAAATCTCTTAGTTGTTACATGCTACTATGCTCCATAGTTTACACTATGCAACACAACAAGAATGGGAATATACCTCTATGAACTACAGTCATGCAAATAAGCTAGCCTAGAGAAAGTGGATATTAGAGTCGATAAATTATGTACTTACAAATATAGCAGGAACATAAATCCTTGCCGAAATTAGCAAGTAATTCAATTCACTTTAGTATCCATTTTTCCTATCATATGTGGTTTATTTGCATGGCTAATGTAGCAAAATTGTATGCAACAAAAACAAGCTTTATTTAACTAAAGGGAGATAGCTACATAGACCAAACAATCTAACAATAAGATCAGGATGAAACATAGATCTCAAACTTTCAAAAAAACAAAAAAAAGGGAAGCAAAAACAGAAAGAAGCCAGGTGGAGCTTCACCCCACCATCCGCGCGGCATCTTCGCGTGTCTTATCGCAGACGGCTTGCCGCCTGTATTGTCCTTCTCAGCGCTGCCTCCCTTCCTTCATAACCACAACACGAGCTACCGTCGCCATCCTTCTGCCATTCATTGTCACACAGAAACCGGCGACACTCCTTTCTTCATCATGTGACCAAATATGAAGTTTTCCATGCATCGCCATTCTGGATCCATCCTCTCACGGCCGTGAACCACGCATTGCGCATGGCGAGCTGGACTTCTTCCTCTTACATCGCAAGTCTCCCTTCCATAGCCATCATCATCACGGACTTTGCCGCGCTCCCTTGACCACTGCTCCCTCCTCTTTTGCATGCTCTCATTCCTCCATCAATGAACATCTCTATGTGCCCAAAGCTCAACCCCTTTGTTTTGTTTCCCAAAGAATGACAACCAAACCCATTAATTCCTCACCCTCACAACATTTTTTTCCCTATTTTACTAATATATGTTTTTTTAATTAATTTTGCTTCTCTTTTAGCTATTGTGAGTTGCATAGATATGGGCTTTGTTTTAATTTTTTTGTTGCATGGATTTGGGCTTTGTTTTAATTGTACTGTGTTGGGTTGTTATTTTTTTATTTTTATTTTTAAATGAAATATATCATTAAAAAAAGACTTTTACTTTCTTTAAAATAAAAACCGTTTGATGGGCTTTGGTTTAGTCATTTTTTTTAAAAGGAGTTGTTATTTCATTGTGTTCTATTTTTTTTGCATTTATATTTCATTGGTTTAATCATTTATCATTGTGTTTAAAAAAGGGACACAGTAGCGGTACATTCTTACCCTTTCATAAACCAATATGTCAGAGTATTCAGGAAAAAAAATAAATTATTATGTTTACAGATTATATTCAAAGTTAATACTTTATATACACTATATTATATTTTTTTTATAAATATATACAATGTATTATTTCACTAGCTTTTTTTTATAATTATTACACTAGCTAATAAACCTATAACATAAATCTTCTGCTGAATTGGCTACCATACCAATTGTTTACGTTTTATGCCATCAATTTTGAAGAATGAATTAGTGTTTAACTCATTTATAGCATATAATTAATTTTAATTATTATCAATTGGAGGGCCTAGAATAACTAGGCCATTATGAAGTAGTTTCATATAATATCAAAGACTTAGTAATGTAGACTTGAAATTTAGCAATAACCAGACTACTAGCAATTAAATATAAATTCAAGCTATAAGTTGTAATTGTTTTCTTTGCAATTATATATATTTGACATATAATTAATCTATTACCTATTGATTCCTCAGCAAATACATAACTAAATTGATAAATTAGAATTAACTAAAATTATGTGTGTTAAGGTCTTATTGGACATAATATATGAATTTTATATAACTTCAACTATGTTCATCTACAGTCCATCAATACTCATGTGTTACATCATATGGCATCTTGATTGTCTAGGAATGAGATTAAGAAACTTTTAAAGTTTAATAAGCAATTTATTAAATTTAATGATTAGTATTTGAACATTAAAATTGTTAAAATTGCAATAGCCTTCTATTTCCTTTTTTTTTAATCTAATCTAAAAAGGTTTTAGTTGAGATTATATATATAATTATGTTTTTAAGTTTTCCTTTTTAATTTTTTAATTAAATAACCATATTTTAAACGATACTGTATTTTTTCTACATTAAAAAAATAAATATAAACATATAGTATTTTTTATACACTCCATCAATAATATCTAAAACAACAGATACAAAAATTTGCAAGATACATATTTTCCAAGTTACAAAAAATTCCATTAATAAATGTGTATCTATTAAATTGTTTCATCTACTCCAAATTTACTCTTCGGTTTCTTTTTTAAAGTGGAACCTACAACTTTTGATACCATAAAATCTGGTTTTTTTGATAATTTTTTACCTTTTATTTTATTTTATTTCTATGTTTCTTTAGTATACATTTATTACAAACATAGGAAAAAAAAACATAGAAAAAAAAACTATCAAGTGGATGTTTATTATTGATAATCTAGTCATTGAATTTGGTTTTAAATATGCTTCATACCACTAATTTTATAGGATTAATTACTTATTACACACTACTCAAGGTTTGGAAATGTGTGTGAACATACCAGTTATAATTTACTAATAAGTAAGTCATTATTAGCCTATAAGGTAGTTTCATATCAATTATATTTGTAACATGTTGGCGAATTTAGTTTCACCTATTTGTTTTGGAACCTTCCCACCATGCCTTGGAATACTCTCATGGTAGCTTTTGTTTTTGCTCTGAATTTGTCCTTATGGTTTTTGCGTTGTCATATGCTCTGTTATTCTCATAATTATATTTTTGTTCGTATTATTTGCACTATGTTCATGACAGAAATAAATGAGGCTTTTGTTATTGGCTTTGGTTTTACTGGACACGATGATAAAGGAGCTTCATTCTAATGGGAAAAACCATTGAAGAAATTGTGAAAGTTCTACAAAGGGTTCCCTATACACCCTAGAGTTGTCCCTGTCATTAAAATGGCTTATGCTTTAGTGTGTGTGTGTGTCTCTCTTTTATTATTTATTATTTGTTAAGTATGTTTCAATAATTTTTGCAGGTGTGATTTTCAAGATTTTAAGCGATGCAAATACAATTTTATTAATTGAGACCATGTTGAGCCATTTAAGAATAAGAGAATGCTTCTCCAATATTAACACTAACCCAAATTATGTTCCTGAAGAAGGAAGGTTAGGAATCTTGCCTTATAACTTGCAACAAATCTCCACATAGTTGTGGTCTCTGCCCTCCAAACATGTGCGAGGTTTGTATTCATACATCACTTATTTTTACTAAAGTGAGTTTAACAAATAAATAAATTAGTTAATAAAACTTACCCTTGATTCCTAAATATCATTGAAAAACTGGATTTCATATTTAGTTTTTATTAAAAAAAATTGTAGAATGACTTTTACCCTATTTTGTCTAAAGATACCATTTGATATCAGAGTTGTGTCCTATGATGGTCATTCAATCAAATGAAATAAATTGGATTGAAGTTCTATAAAATGATCATGAAATTTCCTCCTTTTAGTATATACAGCTAATTTTAAATTA